>CM064571.1:827570-1049640 GCA_032716605.1 Paralithodes platypus | reverse complement strand
CCCCATCAACCACTGAGCCCCCACTAGACCCTTCTAGAGGGCGATCACTGCCCACAGAACTCTCTAATTCTAAGTTTATAATATCCATTGGTAACCTGTCCGCCGGTAACACCCCCACCACAGTCTCTGACTCCACTCCCGCCCCATCAAATTGGACACTAGATAGGTCGGGAGTAGAGGCAGAAAGTGAGGCACGAGGCCCCGGCGAACGCCGGGAGGCCTTTCGTTCATGAGAATCTTTCCTGGAAGATTTGTGGCTCCGGTGTGTCTTAGATCTATCACTAGAACCGCTCTTGGACTTCTCAGATTTATCACTAGAACTGCTCTTGGACTTCTCCTCTTTGCTCTTCTTACTCGCCGGTGAAGAAGAGTGACTAAGCGGCTGTTGTCTGAGGGGCGACCTGGACCGCGCCCGTGACGTGGAGGCTGACACCGGGGGCGTAGGTTCACGAGGTCTCTTAGATGTGCCGGGGGCTGGAATAAGTGCTAAACCCTGCCCAGTCTCTACCGACTTTCGTACAATTACTCTAGAGGTACGTTTAATAGGGGGGGTGCTCAATAAGTAATTTATCCCAAAGAATTACGTTATCACATTGAAGGGCCTTATGAGCCACTGTGGTAGTATAAGTGTATAACAGCTGCCTGACCTCCCATAAAGCGACCGCCGCGGGTCTATCATTGTCTCGCAATACTTTATGACTCAATTGAGTACAGAAGGTACAGTTCTGCGTAACCCACAAACCCCTTGAGCGATCTAAACATTTAACACATCTAATGCAAAGAGTGTGTGCAAAGAGAGGGATACCTGAACAGGAGGGTGAAACACACAAAGCAAAAACAGGGTCTAGGGCAGCCATGACAAAGACTGGTGGAAAACTAACCAACCCCCGGGTTTACTCCAGGTTCTCTAAAGACCCGCTGGAACTCCGCTCATAAGGTTACCCCATGTTCGAACACAAGTGTTAAATAACCCGCCGGGTAACGAGACGTAATACACAACCATCACGGCTCGCTACGTGGGAGGTTCATAGTTAAAGATTTCAGAATATCTTAACCTGTCCAAAAGATTTATGAATATCCTCTGACATGATATAAAGACCAGCATGGCTTTTTATAAATGACGCAGTCTTCCCAGTGGTGTTTGGTAAGTTTACTGGAAAACCCATAAAAAGACGCCGGCCCCCGTATTATCTCGCAGATCAAAAACTGGGAAGCCTGTCTAAAATGCTAGATCTGGCTTCTCCCGAAGCGTCCTAGATCGCCGTATGTCGAATGGCGGCGATACTTTATCGTATCCCTCAATTGTCTGGTCAACTACACTGAATTGCAAATCAGTTAATCCCACCCTCCCCAGGTGCAACCGCCGGGTGTGAATTTAAGTATAACGTTAACCCCAATTGTTCCTATCCCCACTTCTTTGCAAAAGATCGCCGGGGAGGAAAGACCAATCAACAAACAGCCTAGTTTTACTGGCTTTGCAAAACCGGGAAAAACTAAACTCAACAAGTGTCCGCATGAACACTTAGTTAAATGGGTAAAGCCATCCCGCCGGGAAACACAGTAAGCCTGAACACAGGCACCACCACAGAGACGCAGTCCTGGAGAGCCTCAAGCCACCACTCGCCGGGGGAAACAAGCCTTTTTTAACCACGCGTGATTAAAACTCGGCAACCAGCCGGGTTTTCATGGTGTAACCGAGAAAACCCGCCGGAAAAGGCAACCCACCCCGTTCAGATTCAATCTGAACGGACCAAATAGACCGTGGAATTAGCCAAAGCACAACTAACCCAGGACACATAATTAGTCCGTGGAAATAGCCAATACACAACTAATCCAGAACACACAAATAGTCCGTGGAAATAGCCAATACACAACTAAACCAGGACACACATGACACAGTAGTACATATTTATAACATAAATCAATAACACTTGTACATGTGGCAAAGCTACGAGAGGCTGGCTAGGCCTAGGCAGACGGAAATAAAAAGTAATCATGTCGTAATACAGTCGACGCTCGATTTAACGGACTAATAGGGGGGAGACCGAGTCCGTTGCTGGAAAAAGTCCGTAGCTGGAAAATTGCCTTCGTTTTTTTTTTTTTTTTTTTTTTTTTTTTTTTTTTGAGGGACACGTGCTGTACTGTCCCTGAAAACATAATAAAGGTTGTATTTGTCATTGATATGATAAATTTCACATGGAAAAAAAAAAAAAAAAAAAAAAGGAAGGATATCCCCTGTACATCCGCTGTAGGCCTACTCCCTCCCCTCCCCGTCCCGGCCTCAACCCAGACCCCGTTACTGTGATATGTTGATAAGCCTTGTGCTACACCCTATTGATAATGCAAAACTATTGAACACACTTAAAAGTGTATGTTATTTGGTCTCTATATAATCTGTGAATCATTTCCGATATGATAGAATTAAAGATTTTTTTTTCCACCAACTCATAATCAGCAAAAACAACACAAATGTCAATTAAAAACATGTTATAATATTTCCCCATCATTTTGTGTATACCGTGGGAAAAAAACAAAACAAAAATCTATCAAACGTAAATCTCCCGTCTCGGAAGCTCGGCGCCTAGGCGGAGGGGAGGGTTGAACTATTTTTTTTTACTATCTTATTTATTGTTTATCTATGTGCTGGAAGGATATTATATTTTTCAATTCCATCACATTAGAAATTATTCAAAGATTACAAAAAGTCCAAATAAGACATAGTTATGTTAATGTATAAGGGATTTAGGTAGATGAATTAGAGAGATAGATAATAGAAAGAGTGTATATCGAGGGGAAAAAACAAAACAAAAATCTATCAAACGTAAATCTTCCGTCTCTGCTCGCACGGAGGGGAGAGTTGAAATATTTTGTTGACTATCTTATTTATTATTTATCTATGTGCTGGGAGGATATTATATTTTTCAATTCCATCACATTAGAAATTATTCAAAGATTACAAAAAGTCCAAATAAGACATAGTTATGTTAATGTATAAGGGATTTAGGTAGATGAATTAGAGAGATAGATAAATAGAAAGAGTGTGTATATCGAGGGAAAAAAACAAAACAAAAAATCTATCAAACGTAAATCTTCCGTCTCGGAAGCTCGGCGTCTAGACTGAGTAGGGTTGAACTTTTTTTGACTATCTTATTTATTATTTATCTATGTGCTGGAAGGATATTATATTTTTCAATTCCATCACATTAGAAATTATTCAAAGATTACAAAAAGTCCAAATAAGACATAGTTATGTTAATGTATAAGGGATTTAGGTAGGTGTATTAGAGAGATAAATAGATAGAGCAACGGACTTTGCTCCAACTTTTTTTCGAGCATTGGACTTTGTCCGTTGCTGGGTCCATTGTCCGGCTACAGACAGAGTCCGTTAAATCCGAAATCCGTTGTATCGGGGTCCGTTAAATCGAGCGTCGACTGTATAAACAAAAAGCACTGAATTATATCACAACAGGAACCACCGTCAACACACCACTGTAGCATAAACTTCCCGGCAAAGGGAAGAACTGACTCGGGACCCAGAAAAAACTTCACTAAGTGAAGAAAAAAACCCGCTGGGAACGTCAGAGAAGAAAAAGCTACCTCATCAGAAAGATAAAAGGAAGCATAATAACGCGTAGTGAAAGCCGCCTACATCACAAAGCTAGCTAACCGCGAAAACGTTTCACGCGTCCAGCACGGGACCACGAGGGTACACCCGAAATAGATGCCCCAAACACACGACCTAAAATACACTGCACTGCGGGCAACCCGCCCAGGACACTCCTGCTACGCATATCCTAACCTTACTCGATACATCCCGGAGTAAACAAATGAGAAAAAACTCACTAGGGACGCAACAAATGCGGAACCAGCGGAGCGTGGGGAGGCACGTCCGGGTAGGGTGAGCGCAGAGCAGAGAAGGAAGAATGACGCCTGAGTCAGCGTCTGGTCAAAGGTCCACACAAGTACATCCACGATTATATGGAAAGCTTATGAATAGTTATTCTTATTTTTTTTTTTTTTTTTATTTGTTACGAAGTTTTTTCGTAGTGAGAACCCAATTTCATAATGACTGAACCATGAGTGAGGTTGCGTGCACTCATGATGAAGGGTCCTCAATTTTTTATGCTCTGCGCGGTAGATTCAAACTACGGCGGATGTGTGTTTGAAGAGGGTGCCTTATGTAATAGGCATAATCGTCAATGATGGAGGGGCCACTAATAAATAAAGCATTACACAAGAGATATGAATCGGTTTGGTCAAGATTACTCGGTTAATACTGTATACGTTTATTAAATATACCTGGGATATTCTCGCTATCCAAGCAGCTCAGTTGAGGTTTTGTGAGTATCTATAGCCTAGGCCTAGGCCTATTAATAGATTTCCGGCCCCCTTATATGAATACTATACCCAGCAACGGACAAGTGACGGTCCCATATAGTCCGTTGAACCGAGGGTCGAGTGTATGTGCTTATTCTTAAATTAAATATGACTGTACATGATTAGGAGGTCCAAGATACAAAATACAATCATAATGAAAGCGAAAATTGTCTGAATAGTAGACTCAATTTCAGCTTCTTTTTGTCTCGGATACAGTGGCTCCGATATACAGTATCAGCCGCTATAGTGCTCGTATGACACCGGCTTTAAAATCTTAACCTAACCTGATCTATCAGTATTATGTGAGTTGACACTAGTTTAGAGATATTGAAGCTGATGATAATATTATAGGTTTGACTCCTGTAAGGAGATAAAGAAAACCTAATATTTAGTAGTGGCCCCGTAATCATTGACGAACATGCCTATTATATAAGGCATCCTCTTCAAACACTAATCCACCGTAGTTTGAATCTACCGCGCAGAGCATTTAAAATCTGAGGAGCCTTCATCATGAGCGCACGCGACCTCACTCATGGCTTCAGTCATTATGAATTGGGTTCTCACTACGAAAAAAACTTCGTAAAAAATAAAAAACAAAAAGAAAATAAGAATAACTATCCAATAAGCTTTCCATCATATCGTGGATGTACTTGTGTGGATCTTTGACCAGACGCTGATTCAGGCGTCATTCTTCCTTCACTGACATATCAAGTAAACCAAAATCCTTAATACATCAACGAATGGGGAGGGGATGGTCGGGAGGGCCCCAGTCGTCAATGATTACGGGGCCACTACTAAATATTAGGTTTTCTTTATCTCCTTACAGGAGTCAAACCTATAATTTATTAGTGGCCCCTCCATCATTGGCGAACATGCCTGATTTCTAAGACTGGAGGGGGACATTCGTAATCATATCATAACTCTAGAAAAGCAGATAATCAAACAACTACATAGTATTCTTACTTTTGTAAAAAAGAGATATTCGGGTGCATAAATTTTATACAGCCTAAATCTTCAAAAAGGGGTACAAGCAGGAGCGTGCTTCAAAGAAGCCTGCTTGAAAAAGGGTTAACTCTTAGACTCTGTGCACAGATCTGCTAGTTAAGAAGGCACCCCACTTAAAGTAAGTGGTGAAAACTAAAAACTTATAAGTTTACATGTGCACATATAAACCCCATTAACTAGTGGATATATTCCTAAAAATATAACCAAACATAAATGAATTATTGTACATTCGTAGAAGTACTGAACTCGTGTACTTATGCAGAAGTAATTACTTCAAAAGTAAAAGTCGTAGTTGCAACTACCGAGATTTCTCAAAAATCTATTGCTTCACAGCCAAAGCTACTTACAACAAGAATTGTTGTAACACTACTATTGGCCTTTAGCACAATTTCCTGCAATGAATACTACAGAGAAATTTTATAATACAATGCCTACAACCAGTATCACAGCTCGTATGTTCCGAACACATACTCCGGAGGGGTCTAGGGTGTCCTATGTCACACTGACTGCACCCTCCCCCTTTTTTTCTTGAAATTAAACAAAACGTGACTTAAAAGGGCCACCTAGACCCTCTGCCGTAAAGCTATACATGGCAAGGAAGGTTTGTCCAGAGCTACTGAAAGGTATCGAGGCAAAAAACTCCTGATTAGAGGCCCACAACCGTGAGGACGTAATAACTTCCACCGAAAGATTATTAAGGAAACGTAAAGAGGCTGTCCCCTCGCGTAAATCGTGGGTCTTACCCACAACGCCGGGATTCTTCTCTTTAAAGTCCTCGACCAAGAGAGAAGCCAGTGTACGCTCCATCAAGCGTTCACCCGGACTTGCGACCCATAAAGCACCCTGGTGATTTAGAGGTGCCACTCCTAAATATTTGGTTAGAGCTTGCACTGGGCAAAAAAGATGGTGCACCTTTCCCCTGTTTAACGCCGGCACCGTGAACTCTGAAAACACGTGTTCACTGTGCTCAATCTCGGCTATGAATCCTGGGGAAGGTGCAATGTGAATGCACTCATGAAGCCTATCAAACCTGAGGCAATTAGGTGCGTTGCTCATCGCCGCCAGCTCAGATACTCTGTTCCCGGTAGCCAAAGCCATAAGGAATACTGCCCTTTTGTAAAATCTGCAGTCTTTGGTACATACGGGAACGAGAATAACGACGATGCTTTGTCCAGAGACCATGTAGGCCTGAGCTGACGGGGAGGTGGGCGGAGTTTAAAACCTGCCCACATAAATCACTTTCAGATAAATGTTTCTGCATGAACAGATAAATTAAATAATAAACAACCAACGCCACCGAGGGCACAGTTTGTTGTGTTCTAAGAATCCGAGACGGAAAAGCTTGCCAATGCGATTGAAACTGTCGCTTTGTAGACTGGGTATATTGATTCGTGAATATCTTGGTCACGTCGCTACCATATGGTGCTAGCCACTTGGCCTCCTGAATGTCCAAAATGAACAAGTCCGCGAGGTTTCTAGGTTGCCAATTGTGTTCTAAGTGGAACAACCCGACCGGAAGTGACACTGGGTGCGGGCACCACGTGTTCAAATGCTGGTACCACACTGCGCCGGCCACAGGGGCGCGATTAGCGAGACTACGCCTCGCTAATCCTGTAGTTTGTTGACTACGTGGCACATTAGAGACGCGTCTGGCAGCGGAAAATAGATAAATGGAACTCAACCTGTTCCTGTCCGTCATCAGAGCGTCAGGTCCGCCCGCCGGCGTTATCATCCGGCGGGTGAGGTACGACTGTGAGTATCGCCATACACCTTGGCTGTGGCTGTCCCTCGCTTGCGAGCTCGGTATACCCCCTGAATGGGAGCCCTCGTCCGAGTCCCGTAAAGGTTTATGATAATTAAAACCTCCCATAGCTCATTAACACATTGAAAGCAGAGCTGGTGAGCAAAATCATAAAGTATACTAATTAATTTAATTTATATTTAATTGTATTAAAATAAATTACTATAAATAAACACAATATTATCATAATATAATCATAGAAAATATATATGTTTATTATGATTCAGCTATTAAATTATTTCATTAACAAATAAAAATAAGATAGGGCTACCTGAGCTTAACGGCGTTGAACATACAGCAATGAGAGGTTCAAGTGCCGACACGACAGAGACTGGGGGAAAACTACCCCGCCCCCGGGAACTACCTGGTCACCTGGTGCAACACCGGTACTCCGCCCTGGAAAGAGAAAGTTCCGGGGATTAATGCTCATAGGGTTACACCCAAAAAACGGTACAAAATATGTGCCTCAAAACCGCCGGTCAACGAACCGTAGCACTCCACCACTACTTTTCGTTGTCCTTTAGTTTCATATTAAAGATTTCAGCATCTCTTTACCTGTCCAGAAGATTTAAGCATATCTTCTGAATCCTCATAAAGATGAAGCATATCTTTATTAAAGATGAAGTCTTTCAAGTATCCCTTTACACTTGAAACACTAGTAAGATTCCGGCATCTTTTTATCTCATAAAAAGTCTAAGCCTATCTTAATCTCTAATCTGGCTTCTCCCAGAAGCCCTCATAGATTGCCGTCTTGAAGGCCGTGATACCCTATTGTATCAATCAATTGTTTGGCAAATTATCGCGAATTGCAAATCAGTTAACATAACCACCCAAAGGTACAACCGCCGGGTTTTATATACAATGTCAAACCAATTGTACCTGCCCCAGACCTCTTTGTAAAAAGGTCGCCGGGAGGGAAAGACTAAACAAACAAACGGCATTGTTTCAATGGCTTATTAAAGATTTCAGCATATCTTTCACCTATCCAAAAGAATTAAGCATAACTTCTTAATCCTCATAAAGATGAAGCATATCTTTATTAAAGATGAAGTCTTTCAAGCATCCCTTTACACTTGAAACACTAGTAAGATTCAGGCATATTTTTGTCCCATAAAAAGTCTAAGCCTATCTTAACCCTCTCCGACATATGACGCGATTTTGAGCCGATTAAGGATACTTTAAAGCCTTTGTTACCATCAGGGGTATTTAGAAACCTTTAGTTTAGTTACTTCAACCTCTGCAGTTGTCTTTGAGTTAGCTGTGGGCAGAAAACTAATTTTGGAGAGGTAATTATAAGAGTGAGAGAACTCCATTTCTTATTGCTAATCTGGCAACCTCTGCGTCATATGAGTCTGAAGGGGTTAATCTCTAATCCGGCTTCTCCCAGAAGCCCTCATAGATCGCCGTCTTGAAGGCCGTGATACCCTATTGTATCAATCAATTGTTTGGCAAATTATCTCGAATCGCAAATCCGTTAATATAACCACCCGAAGGTACAACCGCCGGGTTTTATATGCACTGTCAAACCAATTATACCTGCCCCAGACCTCTTTGTAAAAAGGTCGCCGGGAGGTAAAGACCAAACAAACAGACAGCATTGTTTCAATGGCTTTGAAAAGCAGAGAAAACCAAGTCCAACAGGTGTCAGCCGGATCACCTAGAAAACTGTGTGGAGCCCCCCTCGACGGGAATAACCCAGGAAGCCTGATCCCAGGCTCGACCATAGAAAACGCAGTTTCTGATGAGCCCTCAAGCGACCAAACTCGTCGGGGTAACTTACCTATTTTAGCTATCCTGACTAAAACTCGGTAAACAAAAACGGTGTTCTCGGAGCCACGAGAAAAACGCCGGAAAGGTAACCCACACTAAACTATACATTACAGGAGGGCGTAATGCATAAAGCAATGAATAACACAGGAAGCCTGATCCCAGGCTCGACCACAGAAAACGCAGTTTCTTATGAGCCCTCAAGCGACCAAACTCGTCGGGGTAACTTACCTATTTTGAGCCATCCTGACTAAAACTCGGTAAACAAAAACGGTGTTCTCGGAGCAACGAGAAAAAAACGCCGGAAAGGTAACCCACACCAAACGAGACATTTTAACACATTTTATACAAAGGATGTGCGCAAAAATAGGGATACCTGAACAGGAGGGCGTAATGCATAAAGCAAAAACCGGGGCAAAGGTAGCCATGACAGAGACTGGTGGGATACTTACTCCAGGTTCTGCATAGACCCGCCGGGACCCAGCTCTGGAAAAAAAAAAAAAAAAATCCAGGAATTAATGCTCAGAAGGTTAACCCAAACATGTTCGCACACAAGTGTTAAATAACCCGCCGGGTAACGAGACGTAATACTCAACGACTACATCTCGCTACGCGGTGGGGTTTCCTAAGTAAAAGATTTCAGAATATCTTAATTTGTCCAAAAGATTTATGAATACCCTCTGACATAATATATAAAGACCAGCATGGCGTTTATAACTGATTAAGTCTTTCCGGTGGTGTTTGTTCCAAGATTCAATTTTGGAAAAAAAAAAAATAAAAAAGACGCCGGCCCCCGAATTATCTCGTAGATAAAAAACTGGGAAGCCTGACAAATATACGAGATCTAACTTCTCCCGAAGTATCTTTTTCGATCGCCGTATGTTGAAGGCGGCGATACAAAACTTATCCCTCGATTGTCTGGTTAACTAACTGAATTGTAAATTCGTTATTCCCATCCCTCCAAGGAGCACCCGCCGGGTGTGAATATTAGTTTAAAAAACGTTAACCCCCAATTGTGCCCTAAAGCGCCGTATGTTGAAGGAGGCGATACACAATGCATCCCTCAATTGTCTGGTCAACTAAACTGAATTTTGCAAATTCGGGCATCCCACCCTTCCAGGTTGCACCCGCCGGGTGATGTAAAGTTTAAAAGTTAACCCCAATTGTTCCTAACCCCACTTCTTTGTAAAAGATCGCCGGGGAGGAAATACAAATATCGCGAATTGCAAATCAGTTAATATAACCACCCAAAGGTACAACCGCCGGGTTTTATATGCAATGTCAAACCAATTGTACCTGCCCCAGACCTCTTTGTAAAAAGGTCGCCGGGAGGGAAACACTAAACAAACAAACGGCATTGTTTCAATGGCTTATTAAAGATTTCAGCATATCTTTTACCTGTCCAAAAGAATTAAGCATAATTTCTTAATCCTCATAAAGATGAAGCATATCTTTATTAAAGATGAAGTCTTTCAAGTATCCCTTGACACTTGAAACACTAGTAAGATTCAGGCATCTTTGTATCCCATAAAAAGTCTAAGCCTATCTTAATCTCTAATCTGGCTTCTCCCAGAAGCCCTCATAGATCGCCGTCTTGAAGGCCGTGATACCCTATTGTATCAATCAATTGTTTGGCAAATTATCTCGAATCGCAAATCCGTTAATATACCCACCCAAAGGTCCAACCGCCGGGTTTTTTATGCAATGTCAAACCAGTTGTACCTGCCCCAGAGCTCTTTGTAAAAAGGTCGCCGGGAGGTAAAGCCAAACAAACAGACGGCATTGTTTCAATGGCTTATTAAAGATTTCAGGATATCCTTTCACCTGATCGCAAAAGAAGAATTAAGCATAACTTCCTTAATCCTCATAAAGATGAAGTCATATCTGTATTAAAGATGAAGTCTTTCCAAGTATCCCTTTACACTTGACAAAAAACACTAGTAAGATTCAGGCCAGTATTTTTGTCCCATAAAAAAGTCTAAGCCTATCTTAACCCCTCTCCGACGAATATGACGCGATTTTGAGCCGATTAAGGATACTTTAAAGCCTTTGTTTACCATCAGGGGTATTTAGAACCCTTTAGTTTAGTTAGTTCAACCTCTGCAGTATGTCTTTGAGTTAGCTGTGGGCAGAAAACTAATTTTTGGAGACGTAATTATAAGAGTGACTGGAGAAAACTCCATTTCTTATTGCTAATCTGGGCAAACCATCTGCGTCATATGAGTCTGAAGGGGTTAATCTCTAATCCGGGCTTCTCCCAGAAGCCCTCATAGATCGCCGTCTTGAAGGCCGTGATACCCTATTGTATCAATCAATTGTTTGGCAAATTATCTCGAATCGCAAATCCGTTAATATAACCACCCGAAGGTACAACCGCCGGGTTGTATATGCACTGTCAAACCAATTATACTGCCCCAGACCTCTTTGTAAAAAGGTCCGCCGGGAGGTAAAGACCAAACAAACAGACAGCATTGTTTCAATGGCTTTGAAAAGCAGAGAAAACCAAGTCCAACAGGTGTCGAAGCCGGATCACCTAGAAAAACTGTGTGGAGCCCCCCTCGACGGGAATAACCCAGGAAAACTGATCCCAGGCTCGACCATAGAAAACGCAGTTTCTGATGAGCCCTCAAGCGACCAAACTCGTCGGGGGTAACTTACCTATTTTGCTATCCTGACTAAAACTCGGTAAACAAAAACGGTGTTCTCGGAGCCACGAGAAAAACGCCGGAAAGGTAACCCACACTAAACTATACATTACAGGAGGGCGTAATGCATAAAGCAATGAATAACACAGGAAGCCTGATCCCAGGCTCGACCACAGAAAACGCAGTTTCTTATGAGCCCTCAAGCGACCAAACTCGTCGGGGTAACTTACCTATTTTGAGCCATCCTGACTAAAACTCGGTAAACAAAAACGGTGTTCTCGGAGCAACGAGAAAAAACGCCGGAAAGGTAACCCACACCAAACGAGACATTTTAACACATTTTATACAAAGGATGTGCGCAAAAATAGGGATACCTGAACAGGAGGGCGTAATGCATAAAGCAAAAACCGGGGCAAAGGTAGCCATGACAGAGACTGGTGGGATACTTACTCCAGGTTCTGCATAGACCCGCCGGGACCCAGCTCTGGAAAAAAAAAAAAAAAAAAAAAATCCAGGAATTAATGCTCAGAAGGTTAACCCAAACATGTTCGCACACAAGTGTTAAATAACCCGCCGGGTAACGAGACGTAATACTCAACGACTACATCTCGCTACGCGGTGGGGTTTCCTAAGTAAAAGATTTCAGAATATCTTAATTTGTCCAAAAGATTTATGAATACCCTCTGACATAATATATAAAGACCAGCATGGCGTTTATAACTGATTAAGTCTTTCCGGTGGTGTTTGTTCCAAGATTCAATTTTGGAAAAAAATAAAAATAAAAAAGACGCCGGCCCCCGAATTATCTCGTAGATAAAAAACTGGGAAGCCTGACAAATATACGAGATCTAACTTCTCCCGAAGTATCTTTTTCGATCGCCGTATGTTGAAGGCGGCGATACAAAACTTATCCCTCGATTGTCTGGTTAACTAACTGAATTGTAAATTCGTTATTCCCATCCCTCCAAGGAGCACCCGCCGGGTGTGAATATTAGTTTAAAAAACGTTAACCCCCAATTGTGCCCTAAAGCGCCGTATGTTGAAGGAGGCGATACACAATGCATCCCTCAATTGTCTGGTCAACTAAACTGAATTTTGCAAATTCGGGCATCCCACCCTTCCAGGTTGCACCCGCCGGGTGATGTAAAGTTTAAAAGTTAACCCCAATTGTTCCTAACCCCACTTCTTTGTAAAAGATCGCCGGGGAGGAAATACAAATATCGCGAATTGCAAATCAGTTAATATAACCACCCAAAGGTACAACCGCCGGGTTTTATATGCAATGTCAAACCAATTGTACCTGCCCAGACCTCTTTGTAAAAAGGTCGCCGGGAGGGAAACACTAAACAAACAAACGGCATTGTTTCAATGGCTTATTAAAGATTTCAGCATATCTTTTACCTGTCCAAAAGAATTAAGCATAATTTCTTAATCCTCATAAAGATGAAGCATATCTTTATTAAAGATGAAGTCTTTCAAGTATCCCTTGACACTTGAAACACTAGTAAGATTCAGGCATCTTTTTATCCCATAAAAAGTCTAAGCCTATCTTAATCTCTAATCCGGCTTCTCCCAGAAGCCCTCATAGATCGCCGTCTTGAAGGCCGTGATACCCTATTGTATCAATCAATTGTTTGGCAAATTATCTCGAATCGCAAATCCGTTAATATAACCACCCGAAGGTACAACCGCCGGGTTTTATATGCAATGTCAAACCAGTTATACCTGCCCCAGAGCTCTTTGTAAAAAGGTCGCCGGGAGGTAAAGACCAAACAAACAGACAGCATTGTTTCAATGGCTTTGAAAAGCAGAGAAAACCAAGTCCAACAGGTGTCAGCCTGATCACCTAGAAAACTGTGTGGAGCCCCCCTCGACGGGAATAACCCAGGAAGCCTGATCCCAGGCTCGACCATAGAAAACGCAGTTTCTGATGAGCCCTCAAGCGACCAAACTCGTCGGGGTAACTTACCTATTTTAGCCATCCTGACTAAAACTCGGTAAACAAAAACGGTGTTCTCGGAGCCACGAGAAAAACGCCGGAAAGGTAACCCACACTAAACTATACATTACAGGAGGGCGTAATGCATAAAGCAATGAATAACACAGGAAGCCTGATCCCAGGCTCGACCACAGAAAACGCAGTTTCTTATGAGCCCTCAAGCGCCCAAACTCGTCGGGGTAACTTACCTATTTTGAGCCATCCTGACTAAAACTCGGTAAACAAAAACGGTGTTCTCGGAGCAACGAGAAAAACGCCGGAAAGGTAACCCACACCAAACGAGACATTTTAACACATTTTATACAAAGGGTGTGCGCAAAAATAGGGATACCTGAACAGGAGGGCGTAATGCATAAAGCAAAAACCGGGGCAAAGGTAGCCATGACAGAGACTGGTGGGATACTTACTCCAGGTTCTGCATAGACCCGCCGGGACCCAGCTCTGGAAAAAAAGAAAATTTCCAGGAATTAATGCTCATAAGGTTAACCCAAACATGTTCGCACACAAGTGTTAAATAACCCGCCGGGTAACGAGACGTAATACTCAACGACTACAGCTCGCTACGCGGTGGGGTTTCCTAAGTAAAAGATTTTAGAATATCTTAATATGTCCAAAAGATTTATGAATACCCTCTGACATAATATATAAAGACCAGCATGGTGTTTATAACTGATTAAGTCTTTCCGGTGGTGTTTGTTTCAAGATTCAATTTTGGAGAAAAAAAAACTAAAAAAGACGCCGGCCCCCGAATTATCTCGTAGATAAAAAACTGGGAAGCCTGACAAATATACGAGATCTAACTTCTCCCGAAGGATCTTTGTAGATCGCCGTATGTTGAAGGCGGCGATACAAAACGTATCCCTCAATTGTCTGGTTAACTAACTGAATTGTAAATTCGTTATTCCCACCCTTCCAAGGAGCACCCGCCGGGTGTGAATATTAGTTTAAAAAACGTTAACCCCCAATTGTGCCCTAAAGCGCCGTATTTTGAAGGAGGCGATACACAATGCATCCCTCAATTGTCTGGTCAACTAAACTGAATTTTGCAAATTCGGTCATCCCACCCTTCCAGGTTGCACCCGCCGGGTGATTTAAAGTTTAAAAGTTAACCCCAATTGTTCCTATCCCCACTTCTTTGTAAAAGATCGCCGGGGATGAAATACAACAACAGCATAGTTTTATATCGGCTTTGCAAAACCGAAAAAACTACAAACAACACGTGTCCGTATGAACACTGTTAGATGGGTACAGCCAATCCGCCGGGAATCATAAGGAGCCTGAAACAGGCACCCCAGAGACGCAGTACTGGGGAGCCACAGACACCCACTCGCCAGGGAAACAAGCCTGTTTTAAACCACGCGTGGCCAAAACTCGGCAACCAGCCGGGGTTATCAAGGTGAAACCGAGAAAAACCCGCCGGAAAAAACCCACCCCGTCCAGATACCATCTGAACTCAACACCGGACCGAGGCGTAGCCAAAACACAACTAACGCCGGGCCCAACATAGTCCGTGGAATTAGCCAATACACAACTAACCCAGGACACATAAATAGTCTGTGGAATTAGCCAATACACAACTAAACCAGGACACACATGACACAGTAGTACATATTTAGAAAATAAATCAATAACACTTGTATATGTGGAAAAGCTACGAGAGGCTGGCTAGGCCTAGGCAGACGGATAACAGTAACATGTCGGAATATAAACAAAAAGCACTGAATTATATCACGACAGGAACCACCGCCAACACACCACTGTAGCAAATACTTCCGGCAAAGGGAAGAACTGACTCGGGACCCAGAAAAAACTTCACTAAGTGAAGAAAAATACGCTGGGAACGTCAGCAAAAATACGCTACCTCATCAGAAAGATAAAAGGAAGCAATAACGCGTAATGAAAGCCGCCTGCATCACAAAGCTAGCTAACTGTGAAAAAGTTCACCTGTCCACAACAGGACCACGAGGGTACATCCGAAATAGATGCCCCAAACACACGACCCAAAATACACTGCACTGCGGGCAACCAGCCCAGGACACTCCTGCTACGCATATCCTAACCTTACTCGATACATCCCGGAGTAAACAAATGAGAAAAAACTCACTAGGGACGCAGCAAATGCGGAACCAGCGGAACGTGGAGAGACACGTTCGTGCCGGTTGACCGCAGAGCAGAGAAGGAAGAATGACGCCTGAATCAGCGTCTGGTCAAAGATCCACACAAGTACATCTACGATATGATGGAAAGCTTATTGGATAGTTATTCTTATTTTCTTTTTGTTTTTTTATTTTTTACGAAGTTTTTTCGTAGTGAGAACCCAATTCATAATGACTGAAGCCATGAGTGAGGTCGCGTGCACTCATGATGAAGGCTCCTCAGATTTTAAATGCTCTGCGCGGTAGATTCAAACTACGGCGGATTAGTGTTTGAAGAGGATGCCTTATGTAATAGGCATGTTCGTCAATGATGGAGGGGGCCACAAATAAATATATGAAATCTATAGAGCGACATTAGCCCGTCAGAAGCACGATCTTGATTTGAAAAGCCTGCGGTGGTGTGAGAACTCTACTATAAATCTGACCCTTGCAAAACGTAATGAATTGTACATCAGTGTGTTGTTATCACCCGTACATCCCACTGCGAATGTTTTTTTTGCAAATAAATTATTTGGGTGATTCAATCTGCAGCCGTTTAACCCTCTCACCACGGAAGACCTCTTGAACGCCCATAAAAAAGCATATAACAGGTACCCGGAAGGCCTCTTGAACGCCAGTGGTTGAAAGCCTGTGAGCTTCGTGTGCGAGGCGTCGGTCCGACGCATGTAAACAACAGCCGGCTGGACCGACGCCCCGCATCTCCGGCCACAAGAAGGAGAGCGTCGCTTGTTCGTGTGTGCCTGTATGTTGTTGTTAAGTATCGAAAAGTGGTGTAAAGTGGCTGTTTTTGCCATAAAGTTATCTCCAATGAAATCATCATCACAGCTCAACCAGTTGACTTAGAGAGCTCTACTTAATGCCATTCTACAGGTAAATAACACAGCTACGCTTGGGGATGCGCGGGAATGCGGGAAGCAGTGTGATTAACGAATATACGGTAGCCTAGCCTAGACGTTTTTCGGCCAAAACACCTGGGTTTTGAGGAATATATATATAATACATAGCCGGGGCTGGAGGGTTAAGCATGTTGGCACGGTTTTTGTACGCAGTTGAAAGTCGCGCTCCTGGAAGGCATGTCACCGTCACTCAGGAAAGCCTTACGGAAGGCATTTTGCGTCTTCCGAGTTACCTTTGACACAACATTCTGCTACACTACTTTGGAAACACCATCTCTGCCGATGGTGGTGCCAAGACCGCCACTATTGCCAGAATTAGATGCGGCTGAGGAAAGTTCAGAAAACTGTTGCCACTACTTACTATGAGAAGACTCCCTCCCCCCTTGAAAGAAAAGGTGTACGCTTCATGTGTTAGAAGCGCAATGACATAAGCTTCAGAAACGTGGCCTGTCAAAGCGGATGACATCAACAGAATGAAGCATAGCGAGATGAGAATAGTGAGATGGATGTGTGGGGCCAAACCACTAGATAGGATATCTAGTGAAGAGTTGAGAAGATGGTTAGGTATCAAGAGTATCAGTGATTAGATGTGTACTAATAGTCTTGGATGGTTTGGACAAGTGGAGATGATAGTTGAACTAAGTTGGGTTAAAAGATGCAAGTCCGTGTGAATGTGGGGCAGCTGCACCAAGGGGCAGACCAAGAAAGACGTGGGATCAGATATTACAGTCTGATCTTGAATTAAAATGTAAAACTTGCAAACAAAGTCAAACCAAAACTGGGACAAAGACAATATAAAGTCAAAACAACATATCAAAATCGCTATGTGGAAACAACGCTTACTAAAATAAAATTTATGAAATGGAAGAACACAATCCACCACATAGGGTGTACATTACTACATGAGCAAGTCAATCTGGTTCCCAAGCAAACTAATTGCACACATAACAACGCACTATCGTCACGTTCAGGGAATTAGTAAATTTGGGAAGCCCGGGACGTTCTGGCAAATATTACTAAACTCTGCATGAATATAAGAAACTACAATTAGTGTTAAAATGTTATATTAAAATCAAATTTGCAACTTGACAAGACATTAACAATAGTACAAAATAAAAATTAATAAGATATATATAATATTACAAAACATACATATATAGCACTCACTAACGATAGTGCTATCGGGTAAGTATCTGTAAGCATAGCATGCCTCAAGTGACCCCTATCAATAACTACCCTACAAATAACCTACATTTATCGTACAAATAAACTAAGGAAATCGCAAAAGCAAGCAATTGATACTATCGACAATTAATAGATATAATATAAAGACAAATAATTACAAAATATGAAATAGTAACAACAGATTTAAACAAAGAGTACTCTTTTAACAAGAACAATCAATTAAAAAAATCATCTATCTATCTATTGCCTGATGCCGTGATCCCCGAAGGGGTGGCCACGAAAGACTGCCACCACGCACCTCTGTCCCCAGTCAGTCGACGCCCCTCCCCCCAACCAGCACCACCTTCGTTCATGTACTTCCTCACTCCATCCTTCCACCTCTCATTCGGTCTACCTCTCCCTCTCTGTCCCTCCACCTCGCTCTCGTACCCATTAACTATTATTGGAGTGTTGACAATTCGTTAGAAGTTATTGATAAAATAAATACCATGCCGAAAGTTACCTCGGTACATAGCTTCGACTTTTCAACTTTGTATACCAATTTGCCTTTAGATTTAGTATATTCAGAGCTTTGCTTTATTATAGATTTGCACTTTGACAGGTTCGTTAGGAATGGTAATTATTTCATAAATGTTTATACATATTTTAATAATGCATCACTTAGCTCTACTCCCACTAGTTCTGTATATTTTGATAGAACTAAACTTAAAGATGCCCTTAAATTCCTCCTTTTCAATACTTATGTTAGATTCGGGCCGTACATTTTCAAACAAATATTAGGAATTCCTATGGGTGGAAATGCTAGCCCTTTAATTGCAGACTTATTCTTGCTTGCTTTAGAATTTAAATATATAAAAGACTTAGTTGACAGTAGCAAGAAAAATAAAATTCCAGAAAAATTAGCACTTGCTAAACTGTTAAGTAATAATAGTAGATATATTGATGATATTCTTGTTTGCAATTTGTTAAATTTTAATCAAGTTGCTAAACTTATTTACCCTAATTCTATTCCCCTCACACAATGTAACGTAAATTATAAAGTTGAAAATTTTCTTGATATAAATATAGAGATTGTTAATGAACAGTGCATACTTAAAGTATATCACAAAGTTGATGATTTTAATTTTAACGTAATAAACTTTCCTTTCCCTAGTAGTAATATCGATAGTAAAATCACTTATAATTGTTTTTATTCCCAATTAATAAGATTTTGTAAAATCTGCACTAAAGTAGATGACTTTTGGGCTAGAGCTAGGTTACTATACAGACTCTTAGTGGACAGAGGTTTTGAGGCAAGTAAATTGTTCCATAAATTTAATCTTTTTAGGGTCAATTATTGTGACTGTATTCTAAAATTTGACATCAATAATTTTAATCAAGCATTTTTAACTTGAAGTTTCTTGTATAACCTCTGCTTACTTTTTGTCTGTATTTATTGTTTATCTTTTTCTTTTTCTATTATTATTATTATTATTATTAATATTGATGATTTTTTAAATTTATTGTTCTTGTTAAAAGAGTACTCTTTGTTTAAATCTGTTGTTACTTCATATTTTGCAATTATTTCTCTTTATATTATATGTATTCATTGTCGATAGTATCAATTGCTTACTTTTGCGATTTCCTTAGTTTATTTGTGCTATAAATGTAGGTTATTTGTAGGGTAGTTATTGATAGGGGTCACTTGAGGCATGCTATGCTTACAGGTACCTACCCGATAGCACTATCGTTAGTGAGTGCTGTACTGTATTTTATATATTATTTTGTAATAGTATAGATATCTTATCAATATTTGTATTTTTTACTATTGTTAATGTCTTGTCATGTTGCAAATTTGATTTTAAATAATATTTTGACATTTAACATGTAGTTTCTTTATTCATGCAGAGTTTAGTAAAATTTGCCAGAACGTCCCGGACTTCCCAAACTTGACTACTTCCTTTAACGTGACGATAGTGCGTTGTTATATGTGCGATTGGTTTGCTTGGGAAACAGATTAACTTGCTCATGTAGTGATGTACACCCTATGTGGTGGATTGTGTTCTTTTATTTAATAATTTTCATTTTAGTAAGCGTTGTTTCCACATAGCGATTTTGATAATTTAATTTGACTTTATATTGTCCTTGTCCCAATTTTGGTTTGTTTAGTTTGCAAGTTTTACATTTTAATTCGGTCTACCTCTCCCTCTCTGTCCCTCCACCTCGCTCTCGTACACCCTCTTAGTCATTCTCTCGCTTTCCATACGTTCCATATGGCCGAACCATCTCAAGTTGTTCCTTTTCACACTTTCCAGCACATCTACCTCCACACCACACCTCCTTCTTACTTCCTCATTAGTCTGTCTATCCCTCCATGTAACTCCGCACGCACTCCTTAAGTAATTCATTTCCACTGCTCTCACTCTTGGTCTGAGTCTCTCAACCAACGTCCATGCTTCGCTTCCGTAAGTCAGTTTCGGGATTACCACACTGTCATGCAAGGACTTCTTCACTTCCATACTGACCACCCTATTTCTTGTTACTGCTTTTAGCGTTCCTACAACCCTCTTCCCCTGTTGTACCCTCTCCCGCACTTCTTCATTCATAGTCCCATCTTTACTCAACACACTGCCCAGATACTTAAAAGAGTTGACCGTTCAGCTTCACCTCACACTCTGTGACTTCACCCCTTTCGAAGACCATAACCTTGCTCTTCCCCGCATTTACCTTCAAATTCTGTTTTTCGCACACTGTTCCAAACTCATTTACCAGACCCTGCAACTCCCATTCATTATCACTCATCAGAACTGTATCATCCGCAAACAGCAATATAGGTAGCTTCCACTCAATTCCTCCCTTTTCAGCGATACACCAACATCCACTGCTCTTGATAGTATTTCTTTCATGACTCCATCCATATATACAGTAAACAACCACGGGGACATCAATATTAATAATAGAAAAAGATAAACAATAAATACAGACAGACACAAAGTAAGCAGAGGTTATACAAGAAACTTCACGTTAAAAATTGCTTGATTAAAATTATTTATGTCAAATTTTAGAATACAGTCACAGTAATTGACCCTAAAAAGATTAAATTTATGTAACAATTTACTTGCCTCATAAACCCTGACAAGTGAGGCAGTTCTGAACAGAGCTGCCTGAGACTGGAACCACATTTTCTGTGGAGCACTCGGTCTTAACCCTCCAGCCCCGGGGGCTATAGCTTGCGACTGTGCTCCGGTACCGGGTGTTTTGACGATCTTTGGCCTATGTTAACTACTCTGTAAGTCAATGAATATGTCATGTAATGTTGTAAATAAAAAAGAATAATGTTCCACAAACCTTCCTCTGTCGAATGGCGTTGAGTAGAGGTCTCTAGCCCCTCTGGTTGCATAATGGTGAGCGCGGGAAGACGAGTGCTTTTCGGCGGCAAATTCTTCCCGCGTTCGGACGCGTCGCCTCGGCCATGGCTACGACGCACCTAGCCGCTCGCCGCGCCAAAGTATTTATCTCCCTTAGACGATTTTAGTGTTTGATATTGAGAATGTGATGTTTATTTGATATTTTCTAGTTATTTTGAGGCCAATTATATAAAATATGTTTATTAGGGTATCACTGTCACTGATATTGCTAATTTTCACTCGATACCGTACATTTTATTAGTAATTGAGGTAGCTTATTGTTGTATTAGGCACTGATTATTCGTTATCACAGGTGTTTATTATACTTTGGCCATCAAATATTAGGTCTTGTGTCACTTTCACTTTGACAAATATGCTTTAGAGTGTCACTGTCACTGATAATGCTCATTTTCACTCGATACCGTACATTTTATTAGTAATTGAGGTAGGTTATTGTTGTATTAGGCACTGATTATTCGTTATCACAGGTGTTTATTATACTTTGGCCATCAAATATTAGGTCTTGTGTCACTTTCACTTTGACAAATATGCTTTAGAGAGTGTCACTGTCACTGATAATGCTCATTTTCACTCGATACCGTACATTTTATTAGTAATTGAGGTAGGTTATTGTTGTATTAGGCACTGATTATTCGTTATCACAGGTGTTTATTATAGTTTGGCCATCAAATATTAGGTCTTGTGTCACTTTCACTTTGACAAATATGCTTTAGAGAGTGTCACTGTCACTGATAATGCTCATTTTCACTCGATACCGTACATTTTATTAGTAATTGAGGTAGGTTATTGTTGTATTAGGCACTGATTATTCGTTATCACAGGTGTTTATTATACTTTGGCCATCAAATATTAGGTCTTGTGTCACTTTCACTTAGTTATATGATTTGTAAACGATTTATATACAATTTATTGTGTCTTTTTTCACTGATTTCTATATTTCTATAGGTTCTAATCATATGAATGTCACTTGGTATATACATATGTGTCACTTTCACATATTATTATGGTGTAATTGTATTTGTATCAATGTTCTCATAATACATGACTTTTGTATTACAATACATTGGTTTTCTTCCACTTTTTGCCTATATATAATTATAGTGTACATATTGTCATTTTATTTGGCAATTTCAGTATGATTATTAGAACTCCAGCTTGGAGTGGTAATCAAAGAAGCAATCTACAGCACAGAGTGCCACCTTGCACTCCACACACTCCAGGGTTGACTTTTTACCTGACCTCGGCTTCACCCTGCTGTTGTAGCAGACATGGCACCGCTTCTGCTGTGTTCTTCCGGATTCATTCTGAGGCAGGGAACCAAGCCTGTGCCTAGTCAAGTATTGAGCAGACTGCAAGCGGTCAATAACGGCGGGCCCAGGATGTGCCACTGCCCTCTGTGGCATAGCATACTTCTCCAGGAGCTCCGTCAACACCTGCTTTTGGAACCTCCGCAGGCTATTGAACTTCATGGGTGTGTTCACATTCCGAAGCTTGTATATGTTGTAGGCATTCAGAACTGACATGTCCACCATATGCAGAAAGAACTTTTTGTACCATCTGCACGAGGTACGCAGGCAGTCAATGAAGCCTATCTGCATGTCGGACTTGTCCACCAGCCTCATGTTGATGTTGTAGTCCAGGACAGCATCGGGCTTGGTCACCCTGGCCTGGGTGCGGCGATCCACCTTGCCAGTCTCCACCATTTCCCCCTTGTGGATGGTGGTCAGGAGGTTGACCTTCCGCTGGTCGTGCCAGTGGATAGCCAGAATGGGCCCCGACTTCTTCTTGAACACATCACCTTTTTTGGTCTTTGGAGGGAAAGGTGGCATGCCCTTCCTTTTCCCTCGTACTGTGCCTACAGTCCCCGTCTTGCGCTCATGCAGGTACTGTGAAAGAGTGGGGGACGTGTAATAATTGTCCGTGTAGAGGACGTGATTCTTATGAAAGTAGCGGTCCATCATGGCTTGCACCACTGCTCCGCCAAAGCCAATGAGGGGGTCCACAAGCAAGTCCCCTTCCTTCCCGCTGTAGACCAGGAAGTCCAGGACATAGCCAGTTTGGCAGTCGCACAGCACAAAGAATTTTATGCCAAAGCGATGTCTTTTTGAGGGGATGTACTGCCGGAAGCTGAGTTTTCCCCGGAACAGCACAAGAGACTCGTCAATGACGACCTTGCGGAAGGGCTTGAAGTAGGAGGTGAAGCGTTCTCGCATCATCTCATACAACGTCCTAATCTTCCACAGCTTGTCTGGGAGGTGGACGTCAAGGTTGGTGACAAGATGGAGCGCTGCGAGGATATCAAGGTACCGGTCGCGAGACATATATTTCCCGAAGGCAGGGGTGGATATCAGATCATTGGTGATCCAATAGTCAGGCAACCTATGCTTCTTGACATGAGGCATTAGCATGGTGAGTGCCAGGAACACCATGAACTCTTTATGAGTCACTCGGGTCCACTGCCTCATGTGGCCCTTGGTCACCTTTCCCAAAAAGTGGACCTGGAATTGGTGCTGCTTATTTGTCTCTTTGACAACATAGCCTACCACCTCCTCATCAAAGAAGGCCTCAAACAGTTCGTGTGGTGGAGCATTGGGGCCTGCAGGAAAATTGGGGGTAACGCCTGAACCCTCCAGTACCTCATCAAAAGCTGGCACATCAGGGTTGTATGCATCCTCATCAACTACGTCTTGCCACTGAAAAACGTAGAATGGGTCTTGTCTACGCTGACGAGGAGCTCCAGCTGGTGGCCCAGCACGCCCACGGCCAACTCGGGAGGCGCGCGCCCTAGGGCGGCGAGGGCGGCGGCCAGGGCGGTGGGCAGCACGACGGGCAGCACGACGCCGGGCCAAGCGGATGGGTCGAGGGTCGTCGATGTCCATATAGTCATCGTCAGAGTGGTCATCTTGCCCTGACGGTGGACCTATGTAATCATGGCCAGAGTCTTCAGAGAGGTGCCCTTCATCATCAGTGGCCCCCACATAATCTGGCGGGGAACCAGTGATGCGTGGGCGGCGTGCGGGTGGGCGAGGTGGGGAAGGAGTGGCAGGTGAGGCTGTGTCCCCCCGAGGTCCCGGGCTCCTTGGCCTGCGACGAGTGACAGAAAGCAATGTTTCACTGTCACTAGGGCCAGGTATTGGTGATGCGAGCTCAAAGACTTCTTCAGGAAGACATGTTGAAGGCGGGAGAGGTGGGGAGGACCGTGGGGAAAGTTGCGGGGACGTATGGCTGGGGCCGGCCGGGGTGGACGCCGCGGGAGCCTCGAACAAAACTCTCTTACTTTTCTTAATTTTCTTGGTATATTTCCTACCTTTCCCCTTTTCGGCAGCAGTATGTCTCCTGTCGGGGGACCTAGGAGGCAAATAGGCCGAAAGTGTGGGGTCCTCAACCCTTGGCAATGGTGGGGGTGGTGGGGAAGAATGCGGGGCATCCGGGTCATCTTGGGTGGCGTGGGTAGATAAGGGAGACAATGGCGGACGAGAAGGGTCACCACGCTGACCCTCACTCACAGCCTCATCCTCACCAAGTAGTTTTGCTTGTTCCCTAGCTGCCGCGGCCGCCTTCTCAAGTATTTTCTGCTTATACAAATGTAGCTTGAAAGGCGATTTACCAGGGGAAGGGCTTGGCGTCGTGTCACTTAAGCGAAATTTGGTGAGTGACCTTGAACTCTCCCACTCGCTCACTCTCTCAAGTTCACTGTCTTTAGGTAAACCAGCTTCCTCAACAACTGGTACATCACCTTCATCACTCTCATCACTGTCATGTTCTCTCGCAAATCCCAGGAATTGCTCTTCTTTATCACTCTCATGGCCATAATCACTCGACTTATAATTACTGGAGTCGTCACTGACTTCATCATCAACATTATGCTTGGCATCAGCTCGCTCATAAAGTCTCAATGTCGTCTCAATACCTCCGGGAGATAACACATTTAGGCGATGGCGTCGGGGTAAGGCGCGACGAACAAGCAAGGGCGTCGTAGGAAGCACGGTATCGGACACAGCGGAATCACTATTTGGCGTACTGTCCATGATGGCGTCGGGGTAGATACTGTTGCTGTGGCGTCGTTTACGCCTGGTGGCGCCACCTACCGTCCCACGATACCGAAAATGTACGCGCGGCATTCGAAAGCACGCATGCAAGCAATGGGCGTTCAAGAGCCCTTCCGGGTTGCGCGGGCCGAGGTTGTTATGGGCGTTCAAGAGCCCATCCGGGTTGGAGGGGTTAAAATTTATGTATGTTCGTGTGTACTGTATACAGTTGGCCCTCGGGTAACACTGGTAATTTGTCCTGCCATGACACTGTGTTACGCAAAACCGTGTTACGTAAAGCATAGGTTATTTAGGAATTAAGCCATTTCGTTCTAGCAACTTGCCCTATTTGAGCATTCTCCGCCCTAAAACCTACCACAAATCACTCAAAATACCGACCAAGCAACACTCAACCATACTTCACATGCCATATGCATAAAATATGATAGCAAAAGGGCAACAAAAAGGTAGGTAAGGGTGGTCTAGAGGGGTGGGCTGGCACATAAAATACACTTGGACCGCTCGGTTTTGTCCGCCTAAGCACGGGTGGGAAGGGAAACTAAGTCAGTGGCGTTCCCCGAGCCAAGGCAAACCGTGTTAGAGCAAGGAAAATACTGTGTTACAGGTGACTCATCACATTTGGGGTACCCGTGTTAGAGCAAAAACGCTTTGTGAAAAACTGTGTTGCCCAAGGGTCCACTGTATTCTATGATGTTATGCAAAAAGTGCTCACCACAGGCTATTAGAAAGATATGAAGACTGTGAAGGATAGGAACTTGACATTATGCAGTTTATGACCAAGATATTTAGTTTTATTGTTCATCTAGATATTTCATACTTTAGTTTTAAATATTTCTGTATATATTTCCTTTAGTGATGCACATATAAAGTTGATGTCATGGTATCAATCAGAGCTCTCTGAGTGAAGCCTATCAGAGGGTTTATACTGGTACCTAGATCATCTGTGAAATGTTAGACTCAGATAACCAGAATATCTGTTGTCATCACGTTCACAACAACTTAGAGCAAGGACCAACAAAAATAGCCTTTCAAAATTTAAGCCAAAAACTTAATGTCACTAATGTTTAAAATTAACTCCCATTTCTTCTGTTACTTATTATGCATTTTGAACAATATTTTTTGTATGGTATTTATTCTTACTTGGTGTTCCTTGGTCTGTCTCCAACAAAGAGCCATGATGACGTTAGCGCGCCCTAGAGGAACTAAGCCGGCTTCTTTCTGAGGACCAAGTTTTCAACCTGACCTCATAGTGTTTTTAATGTTAAGCTTTCTGTGGGATTTTGCAGTGTGATCTAATACTTTTCTCTCTTGCTGTCCTGCCTGCCCTACCCTATGCTTCCCAACCCTACACTCCCCTCCCCTCTCCTTCCCTTTTCTCTACTCTCCTTCCCTTACCTATGCAACCTTCCCTTACACTACCTCATCCTCCCCTTTCCTACCTTACTTGTCTTATACTACCTTACTCCCTGTTCCCTCCACAGAAAATATCATGGGCTGTGGTGGAACGGTTCTATGTGTCGCTGTTGCTGCACCAGGTGTGGTGTGGGGCCAGTGTGTGGGAGGCCAGCACCACCTTCCACGTTCACCGAGGCTTCACACAGCAAACACTCTCTGCCGCTGCTGCCTTCGCCTCTTGTGTCTACCACTTCTGCCAGGTCAGTATTTAACACTATCTCATCCAACAATTGGGCTGTTATTGTAATACAGTACTTATATAATTATTGAGGGTTTTGGCATTGGCCGTGGTATGGTCGGTAGCGTGTCTGATTACTGATCGAAGGGTCAGAAGTTTGATCCCACTCCGTGCCATTGACAGACGGCAAGAGTTTGGGCAGCTCGGTCTAGCGATTTGTGGTACATGTCCAGTTCAGTCCCTGTGACAAGGGCACGCCCTAGCCCTGTCAATCTAGGGAGTGCATGGCATTTAAAACTGCATCATTTTAATTTTTGAGCCTTTTTCGGTTTAATTTACCAACATACTGTAGACCCCCTCAGACTTAAAATAAAAGTCCCCTCAAACCTGTCAAAATGTACCAGTAAGTGTTATGTATACTGTACTGTAGTAATTTGGATGGTTTAGTATCAAAGAGAACAGAGTATGGTGATGGCATCATGGGCTGGTCTATCAGAATGAGAGTTGAGCGTTCTCTGCCATACCCATAGCTTACTCTGACTGTTCCTTTTACTTATATATTTTCTAGATCTCAAGTGACGGCATCTTTTCCGTGGATTGACCTCCCTACTGCCAACCCTGGCAGATTGGGAGCCAAAGCGTCACATTTTTCCTTTGCCCCTCAACTTTCCCTTTATAATTGCTGAGGGGCACAGGGCCTTGGGTGGGGCTTTTGTTTCCCGGGCGTTTCCGCACCCTCCTCAGCTCCCCGCCTTTGAGTGGCTTCGGTCACCTGGGCATTATTAGTGGTAAGCTGGGAGGGTTCTGTGGGGGCACTCGGTTATGGCCTTGGCCTTGCTCGGGACCTTGGGGCTGCTCGGCCAGACAGCCTGAGGAACAGCAACAACAACAACAGAGTTAGGAGAATATTTAAGAAACACAAACCTAATATTGTGTGTTTAACAGAAACCAAGTTAACTACAGTAGTGACATTGACACAAGAGTACTGGGGTGGGAGGAGTATAATGTGTGGAGGAGAGACGGAGGGAAAGTCTAGAAGAGGTGTCCTTATCATGATGGATAAAAAGTGTAAGGCAAGAAAAATAGATTTACAAAACATAATTGCAGCTGTGGGTGCTCAACCCCGAAAGGGGTTGAAATAGCGGAGCTATCCCCCCGCCAAAGACGGCTTTCTATGGCCTTTCCTAGCTAATGCTGAGAGGATTAGGTTTTAGTCATGTGGTGATGGGCTGGTCTATCAGAGTGAGAGTTCAGCATTCTCTGCCATACCCATAGTTTACTCTAACTGTTCCTTTTACTTATATATTTCCTATATCTCAAGTGGCGGCGTCTCTTCCGTGGATTAACCTCCCTACTGCCAACTCTCGAGGTTGGCAGACTGGCAGCCAAAACGCCACGTATTTCCTTTGCCCCTCAGCTTTCCCTTCATAATTGCTGAGGAGCACAGGGCCTTGGGTGGGACTTCGGTGTCCCGGGCGTTTCCGCGCCCTCCTCGGCTCTTTGCCTGTGAGCGGATTCGGTCACCCAGGCTATATTGTGGTGGGCAGGGAGGGTTCTGTGGGGGCGCTCAGTTATGGCCTTGGCCTTGGCCTTGCTTGGGGCCTTGGGGCTGTTCGGCCAGGCAGCCTGGGGAACAGCAACAACAACAACACAATTGCAGAAGCTTTGGGAGTAGAATTAGAAGATGGAAATGGAGTAAAGATAGATTTAGCAGTGTTATAATTGCCACTACCAACAAGGACGTTTAAGAGGGATGATTATGAAGAACTTATGAATGTATCCTTAGATATAATCAGGGTTTTGATAGAGAGAGGCAATATATGTTTATGATAGCAGGGGATTTCATCTGTAAGGTGAATTGGGAAGGTATGGAAGTAGGAGGAAATATGGATTTGTGAGGAAATAGACTGATGAAGCTAACAACAGACAATTTACTAACTCAATACATACGGGAAATCACAAGAGTGAGGGAAGGAGAGCAACCACCAAGATTGGACCTAGTATTCACTCGGGACCCTTATGTCATACAGAATATCAAGTACCAGTGCCCCATAGGAAGGAGTGACCACTTGGTCATAGAGATGGAACTTGTTATAGGTAGTTTTCAGGATAGAAGAGAATTACATTAAAAGGATAGGCACAATTATGGAAGAGCGGATTTCAATGGGCTGAGAGAATGCTTTGGAGAACTACGACTGGGGCCAGATGAAAGCAAGTATGAAATTCTGATGGAGACGTATAGGGAAGGGGTAAACAGATATAGTAAACCCTCTCCAAGTCGGACTAATTGGGGGATGGCTACTTCCGAAATGTCCGATATACCGAGATGTCTGAATTCCGGCTTAGTATCCGACCTGAACGAGGAAAAACCTGAACTCACGAGGGGAGGTCCTAGTCAACCATGAAAACGGAGTCTACAGTGGAACCCCCATCTTTGCTCCTAATCGGTTCCGCAGAAATCGAGCTAAGATTGAAACAGCCAAGATCGGGGCACTGTTCTTATGGGGAAAATTCTAATCGGTTCCGTGCTCATTCTAAAAGTTGCACTTTTTCCCAGATTTAGCCTATGAAAACATGTTTTTTGTCTACATTAAGTAAATCTTATGCATTGTAAATAATAATGTAGACATGGCTAAATAACAGTCCTAACCATAAAAACTTAGGTGCATTATAAATACTGTATTTACCTAATTGTAGTTTACAGGAGTTGAGCTAAGCTCGTGTTGTCCCATCTCTCAGTCTACTTTCATTAAATTTTTTCTTGAAAATATGGATGTTCCTTGCCCTTACCACCTCCTCCTCCAGCCTATTCCATTTGTCAATACATCTATAGGGGAAGCTAAACTTCCTGATATCGTTCTTGCAGGTAGGTCTTTTTACTTTGTAGCTGTGGCCTCTAGTTATTCCTGTATCCATAATTATTATATCCTCCCTATCCAGCCTCTCCAGCCCTAGGGTGCATTTGTACATCATTATCATGTCTCCCCTCTCTCTCCTCTCTTTTAGACTCAGTAGATTTAATTTGTCTAGCCTCCCTTCATATGGCAGTTCTCTGAGACTTGGAACCAATCTAGTAACTGTTCTCTGGATTCTTTCTAACTTGTGAATATGCTTCTTAACCCTTGTCTATCGGGGCCCGACTTAAGTCCGTATCGAAAAATCTGGACTATGTGGCAGGGCCCGACTTAAGTCCGTATGCAATTTTGGCGCAATATTGGCTCTGAGAGAGAGACAAGTGATGGGAGGAGCATAGGGCGGCTCATAGGGCGGCTCATGACCGTCCGGCACGGACCTCGTGCGACTACTGACACTTACACAACACACATCCACCCTCTCTCCCTCACCACACACGTAATTATGTAACGAAATGACCGTATTTTAGCATTTTTGCCCTTCGGTTGCACGATCGTTGCAAGACAACCAGTGATCGTAGAAGGATGGTTCAGGTGTCATTGGAAAGCTCAATTAACGCCCTTTCAGGGATATATACTTGTATTACGCTCTGGCTCTTGTTTATGCATGAAAAAGAGCACGGAAACAAGCCCATTTATGGTAAAAAAAAACGCTGGGCGGTACATAGAAAGTTACTGCCTAGCCCGCTCTTAGGGTGTTAAGATGCGGGGACCACACCACTGCTGCATACTCAAATCTTGGTCTAATCATACTTTTTATAATTTTCGCTAACATGTACTGTACTGTACTGTACATTGGGGCATTATTCTTATGGGAAAAACGAGGGGCGACGCGCTCCTCGGTGCTGCTAGGAGAGTGGCGAACACAACCTTAGGTAACCTTAGGTAGGTAGGCTAGGCCTAGCCTAGGTTCTAAATTCGTCCAGTCACCCCTCAAGTACCCATTTCGCCCCAAATACATCCAATAAATACATATTATGAGGAGAATATGTATAAATACATATTATGAGAAGATTACTTACCACACAGCTAGGCCTAGGCCTAGGTTCTAAATTCTTCCAGTCATCCCTCAAGTACCCATTTCGCCCCAAACACATCCAATAAATACATATTATGAGGAGAATATGTATAAATACATAGAAGATTACTTACTACACAGACTTTATTTTTAATCATTGTCATATTTAGCCTACCCTAACATCGTCTAGGCTATTCTAACCGCTTTCGTCCGACTGGCCTTTGTTCTGTGTTTTGAGCATGAATTTCCTTCATAACTACCACCAGGCCCACCATCCCTATCACCAGATGTACTAGAGGTTATAATAAACACGAGTGATAAGAGGTTCAGGCACAATAAAGCTTGCAAACAGCTGGTTTTTCAACATAGAAACAAATGGGCTGTGAGCTAGGCTCAGCTAGTGTTGACGTCGTACAAAGATGGCGGCATCTTGCGCAATGACGATCGGATCTCGAATATCGTCTCTAAGCAGCAAACACCTTAACAGTGGTAGATTCTTTTAGTTCAGTTAATTTTTTTTATTGTTTTTGTTTATGTTTTCTAGTTTTATGTCAAACATTTTAATTATTTTTGCTTTTTTCGGGTTTTGACTGGAATATTGTGTGCCAAGATGGAAGCTTTTTGAGAGAACATGGAAATTGGGAATATTTGGTGTCTACAATGAAGATTGAAACAACGAAGACTGATGTGGCGAAGATAGGGGCTCCACTGTATGGAAAAATTCCGACCTCAAGAGGGAAGTACGCGTCAACATAGAAAACGGAGACTACTCTATTCGTACCTTAGATTCCGGGTTTTGACGGACATTTACCCTTCATTTCCGGGAAAGTTAGCGCGTCGTCCGACACTGTTCTTACAGTTTCTTACAGTAGATCCTCTGGAAAAAGGCAAACTAGGCCTGTGTATCCAGCTCAGTGCCAGTACTTTCACTACTGCGGTCGTTCACTGTGTTGGCGGCGGCGGCAGCAGACGCAACATTTTTACTATTCTGTATTTTTGCTTTATAATAAAACTTCAAATCTTGTCTTCCCCATGCTTTATCAAGATTACTTTAAAACTTCCTTATTGATTCGGAATTGACTACATACTGGGGCAGTGCGTTCCACTCATTTACCACTCTATCACAAAATGAGTTCTTTGCCTTTTCAAGCCTATTTCTTTCTTTGTAAATTTTCTTAGAATGTCCTCTCGTTCTTGTTCCCAACCGCATCAAGAAGATACCTTCACACACATCCTCATCATACTTTCCTGACACTATCTTAAAAGTCTCTATCATATCCCCTCTCTTTCTCCTATATGCCAGTGTCGGAAGTCCCAGTGTCCTCAACCTCTGCTCATAGCCTGCGTTCTTCAACGTTGGTACTAGCTTGCTAGCTCTCCTCTGCACTTTCTCCACTGCTTCTATATCCTTTACCATATATGGAGCCCACACCTGGTTCGCATATTCCAGGTGCGGCCTAACCAGCGCTGTATAGAGATTCCTGAATATTTCTTCGTCAAGTGACACAAATGTCCTTCTTATCAGCCCTACAATTCTATTGGCTTTGTTTATCTTTTCCGCTAAATGTTCTGAGAAATTTAACTTATTGTCTATCACTACTCCTATATCCTTTTCTGCATTCACTTCCTCCATCGCTTCATACATACTGTATCCTACCTTGTCTATCTTGCTTGTTCCAATCTGCATGTACTTGCATTTTTTTGGATGAAAAGGCATTAACCAATGTTCAGACCATCCCTTCATGCCTTCCACATCTCCTTGAAGAAAACCTACATCTTCCTTACTCCTCACTCTTCTATACAGCTTAGTGTCATCCGCATACAGGTATATCTCACTTCCATTGGTTATAACTTCAGGTAAGTCGTTGATAAATATAACGAACAGTAGTGGTCCCAACACAGATCCCTGAGGTACCCCACTTGTAATTTCCCTCCACCCCGAGCCTATTCCATTCACCAGTACCCTCTGTCTCCGATCTTTCAGGAAGGCTTCTATCCATTTCACACATTTCTCCCCTATACTATAGCTTCTAACTTTCTCTATTAACCTTTTATGTGGGACCTTATCGAAGGCCTTCATAAAATCGCAATATACCACGTCTATAACATCACCATCCTCCAGAATTTGCATCCAATCATCTACCACCTTAATTAGCTGTAGTACCGTCGACCTCCCCGGCAAGAATCCGAACTGTCTCCCACTGAAAAGTTGGTTTGATTTCATATGCTCCATTATTCCTTCTCTAATTACCGTTTCCATTAGTTTACACACAACACTTGTCAAACTGACTGGTCTATAATTTCCTGGGTCATTTCTCTTTCCCTTCTTAAATATAGTTGTTATGTTCGCCTCTCTCCAGTCCATCGGGATTTGTCCTGTATTAAAAGATACCTCAAATAAAAATGTTAATGGCTCTACTAACATCTCACCTCCTTCCTTTATGATTCTTGGATGTATCCCATCCGGTCCCGGGGACTTACTTCTGTTAATTTTTTCTATAGCCCTCCTTATTCTAGCATGGGAAAACTCTATTAGTTTTAGTGCTGGTGCCTGTTTGATGGGAATAGTAGGCACTGCATCAACCGACTCCACTGTTAGTACCTCCCCAAAGTATTTCCCCAGCACCTCTGCTTTCTCCTTATCAGTTTCTGCTCTATTCCCATCATCCAGGTCTCCTATCAGTTCTGGGATACCTACTCTTCTTGTTAACTTTTCCTGAATATACTTCCAGAATATTTTTGGATTATCCTTCACATTTCTAGCAATCTCTCTCACCTTCACCCCCCCCCCCCCCCTCCCTCTCCTTGTCTCCCACCTGTTCGAGACTGTCGGACAAATCTCGGAAAAATATGAGATATCAGACGACAGAATTTGACGGTTATGACAGACATTTGCCCTTAAATCTTGGAAAAGTCTGGCAAGTGGGAGGACTTGTCCGACAGGCCGATGCCAATCTGGCTAGTACGGGTTTCCGACGTAGAGAGGGTTTGCTGTACAGTATGTACTGTACCTAAATTTAAAAAAAAAATGGAGATAAAGAAAGAATGCTTTAACGATAAATGTGAAAAGGCTCTATTGAAGAGTGAAGAGAGATAGAGCATGGAACAAGTTGCAAAGGCGGTACAATGAAGAAGCGATGAAGTAATACAAAATGTTAAGAAATAATTTTGTCAAGATACGAAGAGAGGAAGAAAGGAAATATGAAAAGGACATTGCAATGAAATGCAAAAGAGAACCCAAATTGTTTTTATAGATATGTTAATGGAAAAATTAAAAATAAGGATATTATAACAAGGTTGAGAGTTGAAGAGGAAGCTTTTTTTTTTTTCTATGTGAGTGAGGGAGACAAAAGGCAGAACTGCCTGTGGCGAGTGCCTCCCCCAGAGTTGAAAGAGTGACTGCCAAAATCAAAGGACGTTTAAACCAAAATGCCTGGACACACAGAGTTTGAAGCAATTTAAGTCATAGGAAGAGGGAAAGACTGATTCTGGGAGACATTTCCAGAGCTCAGCTGTTTAATAGAAGAAAGACTGAGAGCAACATTTCACTCTTGGGTTGGAGAGTTGCACTGAGTAGGGGTGGGATTGTTTTGCAAGATAGGTACCACATACCCTACGTAGAGGAGGTGGTATACACTGGGAGAGCTCTGAGGAACACTGACTATTGTAGTAGCGATGTTAAATATAGTTAAGCTAATCTGCATATGTGATATCTTCCCAAATACTTCATATATATTTTATACACGTTTACAATAATTACCTTTCTGATGCGTAGCTCGCCCTTAAGAACGTTGAACCCTCCACGATGAACCAGCTACTCAGCGAAACAACAAACCACCATCGTAACCAAGAAGCACAAACGCCGACACACAAAAACCACAGCCCAAACAACTGCAACGCCATGTAATACCAATCAAACCACATACCGTATCCAACTCACTATTTACACCATCTGCCAGGCATGCCTTAAACCACCATTCCATGAAACACGCCGGACAATCGCTCCCCACTATCGCTAGCACAACCTCTCTCCACGATCTCTGCTTTCCGACTCCCTTCTCCTCCCCACATCGCATACACGCCCCCACTCACGTCATCAGCTGATGACGTCATCGCATCCTCGATAATTTAATCATCAGGGTAATCTACCCTACAAATTATAGATACCCTACATGCGATTATACTATAGGTAGTACAGTATAATTCCCCCGCTCTGCCTGCTTCGTTGGTTTCACTTTTGAACACGTGCGGGGGCTGACGGAGGCGGCAGGAGGGGAGTGCATGCCCGCATGCCCACCCTTCCTGCCGCCCCCAACTAATTGTAGTGGGCCCTATCATTTCTCATCCTTTCTGTTTTCCGTTTTTCCCTTCTTCCCGCTGCCCCCTCCTTTGGGAGCACCGTGACTGTCATGAGGTAAACGACCGTACTCACTCTTTGATTTCGTTGGAGGGTGTTGTGGGTCGGCAATCCCTACACCCGTCGAACTGTGGTACCCGACGTGTTCAAGCGAGGGGAAACTTTTCTGCCAAACCCTAACCCTTGTGCTGGGTCGGCGATCGACGGATCGACGGCCCTTAAGGTGGCATTAGTCGGGGTGTATATCTGCAAGAATTCCTAGGGCGGTCGTCCCGTCCTCTAATTGTGGCTCCATGGTGGGTTTGGAATCTGACTCAGATGAATTTAGAAATATTCGTCCTATGGAATCTAAAATTGCCCCCTCTGACGCCGACCCCTGCGAGAAATTGGACTGCCTCAAGGACCCTTCCCCTGCTGCCAACAGTGCCGGAGTTCCCCACTCAGGCATGGCACCCACAGACCTTGGCAAACCTCCTAAGGATACTGTGACGAATTCTCCATCGTCGGGTAGTGAGATCCATCAGGTGATCTCCCCGGCATCAATTCCTATGCACAGTACTGCCTCTGTGATCAATAATAGTGTCTCGACTTTAACTTCTAAATTACCAGATTATGATTCTAGCCTTAGCCTACCTCTTCATTCCGTTGACAACCTTACTGAAGAACCTCGCATGCCCTCAGCTGACACCCCTACGGATGCTTCTTGCATCCCTGACCCATCTGTGACTCCATCTGTTACCATCTTCCCTCCGGATGCAGTATCTCCTACCTCAATTAAACCTGCTTCTGTACCTCCACGATCTCAACGGGCCGTTAATGCAGGTACGGGAAAAGACCTTGCCGGTATTTCCTCTGCCATTCACACGCTTCAACCGTTCGTACCTTCGCATAACCGACAAAGGCGTAAACGTAACACGTATACCCCTGCTTCGAAGGACACTTATAACGCTATGTTCAGTCCCCCTGATTGGTCACGGTTTTTCACGGTCTCTGGTGAACCTATGGATGATTTCAGTCTATACGATACTCTCACACAAGATATTGGTGACTTCACCATGCATGCTGTTGGATCGGCCAAGCGCATGATTGAGGTGAAAACACAGGAGCAATCAGAAGCCTTACAAGCCTACCTCGACACCCCCAACGACAGATACACAGGTAAACCAGATGAATACCTGAATCAGTGTACTGGCACGGTTGTGCTCCCTTCCGACTTCGAATTTGCAGATCAGAGCTTTACAGACTCAACCAATCGTATCTTAAAATTATTGCAAAGAACTGACCCCACTGTTGTTAAAGTTGACACTTATACTGCTCCTCAGCGTGGAAATCGGCCCCCACTACGCATTGTCAAAATCTATTTTAAGCGCCATGACCTCCCTATGCATGTCCGTCTTGCAGGTCGCCAACTGCAGGTACGAAGGTATGTTAACAAGCCGAGACAATGCACAAATTGCTGGAAGCTTGGGCATACAACCCCACGGTGTCGGGCTCTCAATGCTCGTTGCTTAAATTGCGGCTCAGAACAACATGCTCTCAACAATTGTCAAGTCATTGCGCCCCGTTGTGCAAATTGTGACGGGTCCCACAAAGCCAATGACAGAACATGCCCGCACTTTGCGTTTCATCGTGACGTATTACATTTACAGGCCACAAAAGGACTCCCCTTCCGGTCTGCTGCAGCACAATTAAGGCAGGAAGGTAAATCTCCTCCATATCGACGGTTTGAATCAACTACACCCGCTGACTCCTCTGACCACCAGCGTCCAGAGCAGCCTCTGGCACCACCTATTAGCCCACAACATTACCCCACCAATGATACCTTCCGTTTAGTTCACCTTAACTCCCCGGACCTATCCACCTCTAACAGGTTCGAGGGATTTACTAACTTGACCGATGATACTGAGTTTTGGAACATGACTGCCGAAGAGAACCTCATGGAATGTAACACAGTACCAGATATAGAGACTTCTCCCCAATCTCGCTCCACCCAGTCGCAGCCTCGGAAAAAGCGTAAGGTTGCAAGTCCTATCCGGTCATTATCCCGGACCTCGAAACTCGGTTCCACCACACAGAAGTGGGTTATGCCTACCCACGATCCGGACTGTGGCTGCCATAACTGCGGACGATTCTTTCTACTTCAGCACAAGACTTCTACCCGTACAGTACTCACCGAACATCTTCACAAATTTCTTTCCAAGCGAGCTCCAGCGGAAGATGCTCAAATTCACCCGACTCCTTGTTATTGTGTCACCCATATTTGTGAATCTGATCCTACGCCCAAGGACTTGATGCAGAGATTCCTGAAGGACCTGTTGGATTCTGACTTGACTAATATAGAGCTATCACAATCCCGATTTGATGTTCACCAACCTCCTGTCAATGTGCGTACCACCCTCACCACGCCTGATCCTCCCTGTAACCTTGAGCGACATGTTCCGTTAGCCGCTCCCCACTGCCCAGATCCCGATGCTCCCAAACCTAGAGACATTCCCCCACAAACTCCTGCTAACCCTACGACACCATCATCTGACATACCTTCGATAAAGACTCATCATACCCCGAGCCCCTCACAATCTCCTGTATTGATATGTCACACCAATATCCCACCTGACAAATGTGGATGTCCAATTTGTTTCCGTAATTACATCACACCCCATATCTGTGCCACGGATCCCTGCCTCCTTGCTCGGACACAGGAATTTGTCACCACACATACACTTCCCCCTAACCCTGATGAAGATGTTACCTCCGCTTATCTATTTATGGACACTCTGCGCCAAAAACTCCTCCACTGCCCCACCCTTGTTCCTAAACTAGTCACACAATTCACAGCTATTTCTGAAAGATTTACAGACCTTACATCTACCCCTTCACCTTCATCCACACAACCCTCTCCACACTCTCAACCTTTGCCAGACTCTCTTCAAGAGACCTCTATTGTCGATGACTCTGACAATCCTATTCTTGATGGCATATAACATTTTGCAATGGAATATAAACGGATACCAAACTCACCTCCGTATGGGAGAATTACAACGATTACTTAAATTATATTCACCATTATGCATTTGCCTCCAACATGTAGGCAATTTTGTTGTCCCCCCCAGGCATTATACTGTTGCTGCTAGCTCCCCTATAACCCCTTCACATATCCGAACGGCCATCCTTGTGCACTATAAGTGCGTATTTGTTCCTGTCACCCTTGACCCCAACCCTTTTCAAACAACTGCCGTCTCCATTTCATTACCAAACCTTCCTTCCTTGACTGTTTGCTCCTCCTACAATCAACCCTCCTGTCATTACAATACTTCAGACCTTCATCAACTAGTACAACAACTGACCCCACCGTACCTTATTCTGGGCGACTTTAACGCACACTCTCCCCTTTGGGGCAACCCAAACACCGACATCCCAGGCGATAAAATTGAAAAATATCTCCTTCATTCTACTCTTTGTTGTCTCAACTTTGACACCCCCACCTACAGATCTGCTACCCACTGTACATTTTCCGCTGTTGATCTTTCCTTTGCCTCGGATGACGCAGCTCCCCTATTTGACGGGTCAGTTTTACAGGATCGCTTCTCCAGCGACCACTACCCTATACTCCTTAAGTATTTGTGCCCTGCATCCTCCCCTCAAATATCAAGTTATAATCTCTCTAAAGCCGATTGGACGTCTTATACGCACTCCTCTGCAGACGTTTCGGACTTCTCCCCTACCTCTTCCCCTGCCCACAATTTTGATTATTTTTCGTCCTTCCTGAACTCCATTGCACGCACTCATATCCCGCTTACCTCCTCGCTGACGCACCCTCGCCAGGTCCCTTAGTGGACGCCCACTCTAGCCCAAATGATAAAATTCAAGCATCGTGTGGAACGCCTTCTTAAGCGTCTGAGTGTTAGGCAGCGGCGTTTAAAGACTGTTTCCCCCCGGCTTTTTTCCACTAATCGTTACTTTGACCTTATAACCATCACTATTGAAAAAATTGCCCTTAAAACGTTCTATAACAAGATCTGTGCAGTTGTCAAACGCAGTATCCTTGACAACAAGATACTTTCATGGCGATCATATATCTCGTCCTTCAATTCCCGCACCCCTCTCTCTACTTTATGGAAAAAGTTTCGCAGTATCAACGGACGCACTGTACGGCCTCCACTCTCTCCACTCAAAGACCCTGCCTCGGACTCGCTTACACATGACCCCCTTGACATCGCTGCCATACATGCCAAACATTTCTGTCACGTCAGCTCAGACCAGTCATTGCCTCGTCAATTTCTTCGTTATAAATGTATGGAGGAATCTCGCCCGCTATCTTTTCATAGCGGGAAAACACATGAATATAACACCCCTTTTTCAATTCCGGAATTGCGACACGCGCTCGACCTGTGTACAGACACTACTTCTGGCCCGGATGGATTCTCGTACGCTCTCATCCGTCACCTCCATCTACATGCGCTACAACATCTTTTACAACTGTACAATCAGTTTTGGATAAGTAACTACTTCCCACCGTCTTGGCGGCATGCTTACACTATACCCGTACCGAAGCCTGGAAAAGATCATAGTCTTCCCACAAATTACAGACCGATTGTGCTTACCTCATGCCTCTGCAAATTAATGGAAAAAATTATCAATCCTCGACTTTTACATTACGCTGAGTCACATGCCCTCCTATCCCCATATCAGAATGGTTCCCGCCCTGGCCGTTCTACACTGCACTCACTTATTCGCCTTGAACACCAAATACGTGATGGGTTCTCCAAGAACCAACCCACAGTGGCAATATTTTTTGACATTGCTAAGGCTTATGACACAACATGGAGACACAGGATTTTAAAAAATTTACACGATTCTGGCATGCGGGGTCCTCTTCCCTGCTTTTTACAAAATTTTCTCTCTAACCGTACATTCCAGGTCAAAAATAATGGTCTTCTATCGGACATTATGTCACAAATTAATGGAATACCACAAGGATGTGCCCTTAGCAGCTTACTCTTTATTATGGCGATCAATAGTATCATACGCAGCCTCCCACCTGAAATATCGTATAGCTTGTATGTGGACGACTTCGCAATATATTATACTTCTCCCAGTCTGACTCACATACAACGGCGTCTCAACATTGCTCTAAAATCCATCCACTCTTGGGCATCCACTGCTGGTTTTCAATTTTCTGCTGAAAAGACTAACGCCGTTGTATTCTATAGAAATGTTCGACATTTACGTAACCAGTCCATTACTCTCACCATGGGACATTCTAATATTCAGATCCTTCCACATACCAGGTTCCTTGGTTTAATCTTTGATACTCACCTCAATTGGAAGAGTCACATTGCCTGCTTAAAGGCACGTTGCCTCCAGAGAATGAATGTTCTGAAAACAGTCGCACGAGTCCATTGGGGCGCAGATCGCGCTACGCTTTTACTGTTCTACAGAGCTACCATCCTCTCAGCCCTAGATTATGGTAGCCCTGTCTATGGCACGGCCTCTGCTTCCACATTAGGAACCCTCGACAGCGTACACCATTTGGGCATCCGCATTAGCTCGGGGGCATTCCGTTCCTCTCGTGTCTCCAATATCCTATGTGAGGCTGGGACCTTACCTCTAGCCTACCACCGTCGATTAGTCCTCATGCGTACGGCTGTTCGCCTCCGTCATGACCCAACTCTACTAGAACTATTCCATTCCACAGATAACTATCGTTCAACCATTCCAGTGCCATTCCCACTATTGTCTCGCCAATTGCTCTCCACTTACAGTATCACCGTTCCTCCCATAACTCCCCCTCCTAGTCACATCACTCCGTGGACCCTAAAACACCCTACAGTTTGCTTTCACTTAGCAGATCAACTTGATGCCCAAGCCCCATCTCAACGTCGACATCTCGCTTTACAACATCTTGATGATCACATCCCGGCTGTTTTCATTTACACCGATGGCTCGAAAACTGCGGATGCCGTGGGTTGCGCTGCAGTCTCAGACCATGGCTTGTCTCAAAGTACCTTACACCATCACTCCACGGTTTTCACTGCTGAATTATGGGCTATTCAAGGTGCTTTAAGCACCATCTCTTCATTGTCGAGGAACTCTCCACGGGTCGTTATCTGTAGTGACTCAAAGAGTGCACTGCAAGCCTTATGTGTATTTGCCCCCAAGGACCCATTGGTCAAGACTATCATCCACACAATACACAAATTACAGTGCGCTAATCGTTCCATCACACTGTGCTGGATCCCCGCGCATGTAGGAATTCCCGGGAATGAGCGTGCAGACTTCCTCGCTAAGCAAGCGTGTCATGGTACACCCTCTACTACTTTGCTGCGTTCGGAGGATATGCTCCCTGTCCTCCGTCGCCATGTTTATGACGCTTGGCGAGTTGAGTGGAGAGCGCAACCATTCACTGGCCACCTTCGCTCCATTAAGGATGACATACACTTGTGGCCCTCTTCAATTAATGGTTCACGTGCAGACCAAACCCTATTAACTAGATTACGTTTAGGCCACACGCGCCTCACACATGGTTACCTGATGTCCACCCCTCGTGGTCCACCACCTGAATGCCAACATTGCCATACATCATTAACTGTTTTTCACTTTCTTTGTATTTGTCCCGTCTATGCATCTGAAAGACGGAGATTCTTGCTGAACACCTCATTACATGGCATCCTCTCTGACTCAGACTCTTTCAATTTCACCCCTATTCGTCACTTCCTGAGAGCGATAAATTTATACAATGACATATAACTGCTGACATATACGTGACTTTAAACTCTGTACCACCTCCTCCACCACTAGCCTTGAGAGGGCCTAGGCCCAGTGGGCTAGTATAAAATAAAAGCATCATCAACAACAACAGTACAGTATAATTATATGATACATAATATATACATTTACTTAATTACCACCCAACTCTTTATCTAATTTGCCAAGGGTAAACAACCATACCGGTCGTTTGCAGGCCAACCATACCGGTCGTTTGCAGGCCAATTTGTAGCCAGCACATCAAGATTCTAACAGCGATAGAATAGCGAGAGAGATGCAACATTGTGGCGAAGAGAGGGAGATTGCAGAGAGTTAGTGAGTGGACGGAAGTTAATGATACGAAAGGCTTTCCTTTCTACTTTGTCTAGGAGTGCAGTGTGAGAGGATCCACCCCACACATGTGAACAATACTCAATACAAGGACGCACTGTGCCCCTGTACAGAGCCAGAAGCTGTGCAGGGGTAAAAAACACCTTGAGGCGATTGAGCACACCCAGCTTCTGGGAGCCTGCTTTAGCAAGACTGGCAATATGGTCCTTCCAAGTGAGAGCAGAAGAAAAAGAGACGCCAAGAATATTGAGAGAAGATGAAGGATTGATTTTTGTATTGTTTAAAGATAAGGGATACTTCTCTGGGAGTTCCGCACGGGTAGATAGGTGGAGAAATTGGGTTTTGAAAGCATTAAAGGCAAAAAGGTTTTCTCTGCCCCGATTGGAAATACTGTAGTACTGTAGTTAGATCAAAAGATAAGTGTTGTATGGCTTCATTACGTTTGTTTTTGAGGGGTTGCTGGCTGGGACGTTCTGGAAAACTAATTGACTAGTGTAAGGTAGAGTCGTCTGCATATGAATGGATGGGACTGGAGGTACATTGAGAAGATCATTTAATAAATTAAAATTAGAAAGAGAATGGGAGATAGGACAGAGCCCTGAGAAACACCGGAGTTGATAGGATGAGGATGTGAGCGGTGGCCGTCCACAACCGCAGCTATGGAACGACCGGAAAGGAAATTAGAGACAAAGGCACAGATGGAGGGATAGAAACCGAAGGAGGGTAGTTTAGAAATTAAAGATTTGTGCAAGACTCTATCGAAGGCCTTTGATATGTCTAGTGCAATAGAAAAGGTCTTACCGAAGTCCCGAAAGGAGGATGACCAAGAGTTAGTAAGATATGAAAGAAGATCACCAGTAGAGCGACCCTTAACCCATTAAGGACGGGCATGTTTGTTGACATGACCATGCTGCCAGGCGGGTATATTTACCGAAAACGAGCTTCATTCCATGCTCTTTTTCATGCATAAACAAGAGCCAGAGCGTAATACAATTATATATCCGTGAAAGAGCGATAATAGAGCTTTCCAATGACACCTGAATCATCCTTGTACGACCATGGGTTATCCTGTAGCGATTGCGTAGCCGGAGGTGAAAATACCCTTAATTAGGGTAATTTCAGTAGTTTTTTCCTTGTCTCGCGAGGACGGGTGGTGGTGGTCCCAGACACGGCTCAGTGGTGGTGTCGAGCGGTCAGAGTCCGCCTATCGACCTCCCAACGCGCGGACTCTCTCTCAGAGCTCAATGTGCTCAAAATGGCGCCCGTCATATGATGGGCACCGCAGGGGTGGCCACTATTCTCTCGCCCTTCATATGACGGGTACTGTGGTTTGAGTGTTAACCCTCTCTTCCCGGAAGGGCTCTCGAACGCCCATAAAAAAGCATACACGAGCTGCCTGGAAGGGCTCTTAAACACCCATGAGGTCAAAGCCTGTGAGCTTGGTGTGCGAGGCGTCGGTCCGACGCATGTAAACAACAGCCGGCTGGACCGACGCCCCGCATCTCCGGCCACAAGAAGGAGAGCGTCGCTTGTTCGTGTGTGCCTGTATGTTGTTGTTAAGTATCGAAAAGTAGTGTAAAGTGGCTGTTTTTGCCATAAAGTTATCTCCAATGAAATCATCATCACAACTCAACCAGTTGACTTAGAGAGCTCTACTTAACGCCATTCTACAGGTAAATAACACAGCTACGCTTGGGGATGCGTGGGAATGCGGGAAGTAGTCCGAATAACAAATATACGGTAGCCTAGCCTAGACGTTTTTCGGCCAAAACACCCGGGTTTCGGGGAATATTTATGTAATGCGTAGCCGGGGCTGGAGGGTTAAGGAAGCCATACTGGCGATCTGAGAGTAGATTATGGGAAGAGAAATGCTTAAGAAATTTGGAAGCAAGAATAGTTTCAAAATCTTTAGAGATACAAGAGATGAGAGCAATTGGACAATAGTTGGAGGGTTGAGAGCGGTCACCCTTCTTTGTGACAGGTTGAATGAGAGCAAACTTCCAGCAAGAAGGGAAGACGTTAGAGGAGAGACAGGGACGAAAGAGTTTGCCTAGGCAGGGAGTCAGCAAGGAAGCACAGTTTTTTAGTACAACAGGAGGAACACCGTCCGGACCGTACGCCTTCTTAGTATTAAGCCCAGAGAGGGTAGAAAGTACAGTCAATCCTCCGGTAACACGGCTAATGTGTTCTGGTAACCTCCCGTGTTACCAAAAAACGCGTTACCAAACCCATATGTTTACATGTTAAACGTACCTTGGTGTTCTGGGGATTTCCACAAGTCCACTTTTTCTCCATAAAAGCCTGTTATAATAATAAATTCAATTATAAAGGTTAGGTTATATGTGATTTGCATGCATAAACGTAAAATGAGGTGCATTGGGTTGATTTGCCCATTGCAACAACTCTTACCTCTGAATAAATATTTTGTTTAGTGAAGGAGAGAGAGACAGAGAGTCACAGCGGCGCAGCCATTTTCAGACGAAGCTCTGAAATCCCGCCGTCTTATTTCTCACCTCACACAATAACTATACAATGTAGAGTGGTCTTGTCTTCAGCCATCGCGCGGCAACGACCATATCTACCTCTGGTATGCATAAACACTTGGTTAGGCCATTTATTTGCAGAGATATGAGCATCGGTAAATGACGAAACTCGGAAGTTCGAAAGTAAACATGGAATTCCCGCATAAAGTTCGCCGTCTTATTTCTCACCTCACACAATAACTACACAATGTAGAGTGGTCTAGTCTTCACCCATCGCACGGCAACGACCATACCTACCTCTGGTATGCATAACAACTTGGTTAGGCCATTTAGTTGCAGAGAAATGAGCATCGGTAAATGACGAAAGTCGGGAGTAATGGTTCGGCGCCCGACATAGCCTAGCCACGCATTGCACACAACAACAACTCACACACACACACACTCACTCACTCGACATAGCCAAACAACAATAACAAACGTGTGTTTCGGTAATTATTCTCACCTCACACAATAACTACACAATGTAGAGTGTTCTAGTCTTCACCCAATGCACGGCAACGACCATATCTACCTCTGGTATGCATAAAAACTTGGTTAGGCCATTTATTTGCAGAGATATGAGCATCGGTAAATGACGAAAGTCGGGAGTAAAGGTTCGGCGCCCACCTAGACCCCGCGTCAGTGTAAGTGTTGACCGTGTTAGCAAAATTTTTGGATATTTGGGGTGTACCGCGTGCCACCAAATCCGCGCTTCCAAAATGCGTGTTACCGGAGGATTGACTGTACATCTTTAGAAGAGATTAGGATATTTTTACAGTAGTTTCTTACAGGTGATCCTCTGGAAAAAGGCAAACTAGGCCTGTGTATCCAGCTCAGTGCCAGTACTTGCACTGCTGCGGTCGTTGTTGTTGTTGGCGGCGGCGGTAGCAGACGCAACATTTTTACTATTCTGTATTTTTGCTTTATAATCAAACTTCAAATCTTGTCTTCCCCATGCTTTATCAAGATTACTTTCAAACTTCCTTATTGATTCGGAATCGACTACATACTGGGGCAGTGCGTTCCACTCATTTACCACTCTATCACAAAATGAGTTCTTTGCCTTTTCAAGCCTATTTCTTTCTTTGTAAATTTTCTTAGAGTGTCCTCTCGTTCTTGTTCCTTCCCGCATCAAGAAGATACCTTCACACACATCCTCATCATACTTTCCTGACACTATCTTAAAAGTCTCTATCATATCCCCTCTCTTTCTCCTATATGCCAGTGTCGGAAGCCCCAGTGTCCTCAACCTCTGCTCATAGCCCGCGTTCTTCAACGTTGGTACTAGCTTGCTAGCTCTCCTCTGCACTTTCTCCACTGCTTCTATATCCTTTACCATATATGGAGCCCACACCTGGTTCGCATATTCCAGGTGCGGCCTAACCAGTGCTGTATAGAGATTCCTGAATATTTCTTCGTCAAGTGATACAAATATCCTCCTTATCAGCCCTACAATTCTATTGGCTTTGTTTATCTTTTCCGCTAAATGTTCTGAGAAATTTAACTTATTGTCTATCACTACTCCTATATCCTTTTCTGCATTCACTTCCTCCATCGCTTCATACATACTGTATCCTACCTTGTCTATATTGCTTGTCCCAATCCGCATGTACTTGCATTTTTTTGGATGAAAAGGCATTAACCAATGCTCAGACCATCCCTTCATGCCCTCCACATCTCCTTGAAGCAAACCCACATCTTCCTTACTCCTCACTCTTCTATACAGCTTAGTGTCATCCGCATACAGGTATATCTCACTTCCATTAGTTATAACTTCAGGTAAGTCGTTGATAAATATAACGAACAGTAGTGGTCCCAACACAGATCCCTGAGGTACCCCACTTGTAATTTCCCTCCACCCCGAGCCTATTCCATTCACCAGTACCCTCTGTCTCCGATCTTTCAGGAAGGCTTCTATCCATTTCACACATTTCTCCCCTATATTATAGCTTCTAACTTTCTCTATTAACCTTTTATGTGGGACCTTATTGAAGGCCTTCATAAAATCGCAATGTACCACATCTATAACATCACCATCCTCCAGAATTTGCATCCAATCATCTACCACCTGAATTAGCTGTAGTACTGTCGACCTCCCCGGCAAGAATCCGAACTGTCTCCCACTGAAAAGTTGGTTTGATTTCATATGCTCCATTATTCCTTCTCTAATTACCGTTTCCATTAGTTTACACACAACACTTGTCAAACTGACTGGTCTATAATTTCCTGGGTCATTCCTCTTTCCCTTCTTAAAAATAGCTGTTATGTTCGCCTCTCTCCAGTCCATTGGGATTTGTCCTGTATTAAAAGATACCTCAAATAAAAAATTTAATGGCTCTATAGCCCTACTTATTCTAGCATGGGAAAACTCTATTAGTTCTAGTGCCGGTGCCTGTTTGATGGGAATAGTAGGCACTGCATCATCTGTCTCCACTGTTATTACCTCCCCAAAGTATTTCCCCAGCACCACTGCTTTCTCCTTATCAGTTTCTGCTCTATTCCTATCATCCAATTCTCCTATCAGTTCTGTGATACCTACTCTTCTTGTTAACTTTTCCTGAATGTAAATCCAGAATATTTTTGGATTATCCATCATCCTTCACATTTTTTGCAATCTCTCTCTCTCTTTCTCCCCCCCCCCCCCCTATGTCTGTCACGTTGACCCAGCTTCGGGTACGTACGGGGGCTGACGGAGGTGGCATGGGGGGAGTGCTGGTGTTCCTGCCCACCCCTCCTGCCACCTCCAACCAAGTGAGCAGGCCCTTTCACTTCTCCTGCTATATTTCTTTTCATTTTTCCCTCTTCCTCTATCATGGGGGGGGAAGTTCTGCTTCTCCCCTCGAGGATAAATACTCGCAAACGATTGAGCATCTCAGAGTCAGATAGGATGCCACACGCTCTGCGCAAAGTAGACGGCATGTCGTCAGAGGCCATATTACGGGAGATCGTAGTGACAGTGCGAGATATCATATGATCGCCCAGGAGGAACCGCCGTCCTATGGTCGCCAATGAAGAACCGCTGGTCCATTCATGTGCGCGCGAAACGCGATTCCCGGATTGGAAGGTTGACTTGATGGCGATGTGATGGATGGGTGGTTCCTTATTGCCCTTTTGACGGGGAGTTAGCATAATCCCTACTCAGCTTTGCACCTGGGCCTAACTTTGTTGCTATAGTCGGGGGTGCTATCGCGGTTGTTTACCGAGTCCACATATGCAATTTGGGCGTAGGTGCATGTGCACGGTGATATCGTGAGTAACGCCAACTACCTATATGGACCTCCTCACTTTATGCCTGGCAGCATAGTTTTGAATGTAGTGTGGGTCTGGCCCTGCCCTACCTTCCTTGTTGCTTTAAGTGGGCCTCCTTCAATTCCCACCATGATGACGACGATAGATGACCACCAGTTGTTGGCTGACCCCCCTCCTGCCCCCTCGTCTTCTTCTGGTGTAGTCAGTACTCTTCCTGCGCCTATCCCCTGTGGGGACATGGACCTGAACTCTGGTAACGTCTCCTGCGAGACACTGATCACTGATTTGGACACAACCCACCCCAATGTGCTCCCTGACAATGTGTCAGGTCGAGAGTTGGTAAGTTCTACTATACCACCTTCGCTGGCTGATGTAGATCGCCACACGACTCAACCTCTTCCTCAAATTGTTCGACCTGTAACGTCCAGTGGTCCTGATGCTTCTGCGACTTTGCCAACACCGCGACACAGTAAATTCTCCTCAGTCGGCTTCTTCCAAATCTGACGCAATTTCATATACAGTCGACGCTCGATTCAACGGACCCCGATACAACGGATTTCGGATTTAACGGACTCTGTCTGTAGCCGGACAATGGACCCAGCAACGGACAAAGTCCGATGCTCGAAAAAAAGTTGGAGCAAAGTCCGTTGCTCTATCTATTTATCTCTCTAATGCACCTACCTAAATCCCTTATACATTAACATAACTATGTCTTATTTGGACTTTTTGTAATCTTTGAATCATTTCTAATGTGATGGAATTGAAAAATATAATATCCTTCCAGCACATAGATAAATAATAAATAAGATAGTCAACAAAATATTTCAACTCTCCCCTCCGTGCGAGCAGAGACGGAAGATTTACGTTTGATAGATTTTTTGTTTTGTTTTCCCCTCGATATACACACTCTTTCTATCTATCTATCTCTCTATCTCTCTATCTCTCTATCTCTCTAATTCATCTACCTAAATCCCTTATACATTAACATAACTACTGTATGTCTTATTTGGACTTTTTGTAATCTTTGAATCATTTCTAATGGGATGGAATTGAAAAATATAATATCCTTCCAGCACATAGATAAACAATAAATAAGATAGTCATAAAAATAGTTCAACCCTCCCCTCCGTCTAGGCGCTGAGCTTCCGAGACGGGAGATTTACGTTTGATAGATTTTTTTTGTTTTTTTGTTCCCACGGTATACACAAAATGATGGGGAAATATTATAACATGTTTTTAATTGACATTTGTGTTGTTTTTGCTGATTATGAGTTGGTGGAAAAAAATGTCTTTAATTCTATCATATCGGAAATGATTCACAGATTATATAGAGACCAAATAACATACACTTTTAAGTGTGTTCAATAGTTTTGCATTATCAATAGGGTGTAGCACAAGGCTTATCAACATATCACAGTAACGGGGTCTGGGTTGAGGCCGGGACGGGGAGGGGAGGGAGTAGGCCTACAGTGGATATACTGTACAGGGGATATCCTTCCTTTTTTTTTTTTTTTTTTTTTTTTTTTTTTTTTTTTCCCATGTGAAATTTATCAATGACAAATACGACCTTTATTATGTTTTCAGGGACAGTACAGCACAACGTGTCCCTCAATCACAAAAAAAAAAAAAAAAAAACAAAAAAAAAAAACTAAATACAAAGGCAATTTTCCAGCTACGGACTTTTTCCAGCAACGGACTCGGTCTCCCCCCTATTAGTCCGTTAAATCGAGCGTCGACTGTACCTTCATCCATTACGACGCTCGAGCCCTACGCCGGCCCTTCCCAGCCACGCCGGCAAAGAAGGGAAAAGTTTACTACACCGTCGACTGCCACTCTACAGGAAATGTTTGCCCCTCCAAGTTGGCCACGATTTTTCTCGGTTGCAAATGATCCACTGGATGATATTAATTTGTATACTTATCTCCAAACTGAGGTAGGTGATGTCAGTCTGTTCACTGCATCCGACTCAACGAGATTGGTGGAAGTTTCCAATGAAAATCAATCGTTGGCCATGAAGTCCCTTCTGGGTGACCCACAGGAGGGTTTTGCTGGTCACGAAGAAACAAAACTCAACCAATGCGTCGGCACTATCTCTCTCCCTTCAGATATCAAAGTCCTAGAGGATAAATTTGCTGACTCTGCGCCAAGGATGTTGTCCATGCTACAGAGGATTGATCCCACTGTCGTTGCTGTTGATGCATACGCTATTCCTCCACGTCGCGACCAAGATACTCGACTGCCGTTGCGTATTGTAAAAGTCTCTTTCGAACGACATGACCTGCCATCTACTCTGAATGTTGCAGGCCGTATATTGCAAGTAAGACCCTATAAGAGGCGCCCGTGCCAATGCAGGTCCTGCTGGAAATTTGGCCATCCTGAGAAATATTGTCGATCTCCCACTCCCATTTGCCGACACTGTGGCTCTGACTCTGATCCTCATCCGCGTGTCTGCACACGTGATGCCTTTTGCGCTAATTGTAGTGAAGCTTATGCAGCGACTGATAGATCTTGGTCCCATTATGATTTCCAGGAGAATGTCATCCATCTCTTGCTAGAAATGTGAAGGATAATCCAAAAATATTCTGGAAGTACATTCAGGAAAAGTTAACAAGAAGAGTAGGGATCCCAGAGATGGCAGGGGGGTTGGATGATGGGAGTAGAGCGGAGACTGATAAGGAGAAAGCAGAGGTGCTGGGGAAATACTTTGGGGGGGTACTAACAGTGGATTCGGATGATGCAGTGCCTACTATTCCCATCAAACAGGCACCAGCACTAGAACTAATAGAGTTTTCCCATGCTAGAATAAGAAGGGCTATGAAAAATTGAACAGAAGTAAGTCCCCGGGACCGGATGGGATACACCCAAGAATCATAAAGGAAGGAGGTGAGATGTTGGTAGAGCCATTGAAAATGTTATTTGAGGTATCGTTTAATACAGGACAAATCCCGATGGACTGGAGAGAGGCGAACATAACAGCTATATTTAAGAAGGGAAAGAGGAATGACCCAGGAAATTATAGACCAGTCAGTTTGACAAGTGTTGTGTGTAAACTAATGGAAACGGTAATTAGAGAAGGAATAATGGAGCATATGAAATCAAACCAACTTTTCAGTGGGAGACAGTTTGGATTCTTGCTGGGGAGGTCGACGGTACTACAGCTAATTACAGTGGTCCCTCTCATTTAGCGAATTCATTAGTCTAGCCAAACCATCGCCAAAAGTGAATTTCGCCAAACGCGAATAGTACTTTAATGGGAAAATTATCCATTAGTCTTTGACGAGGCCCGAGTTCACCCTTTTGGGCCTTTTCAAACCGCCCGCCATGTGCATCGTCGATCGCCGACACACTCGGCGCCGTCTGCTAACTCTGTTTTTGCTAGAAGACATAGGCCTAGCCTATATATCTCCACAAAGAATTGACCTAACCTAGGTTAGATGTATATCAGGCAGCAGAATTCATTGTTATCTTGTGAATAGTCTTATTGATAAGGAATAACCACATAACCTTAGCAACAAGTTGCTAAGTCACTAGCTAGCCAGACCAAGAAATGGTCTAACCTAGTTTAGATATATATCAGGAGGCATAAATCACTTTTACCTTGTGAATGGTGAAGACTAGAATTTTCTATACCAACTGCTTTTCGATTGAGCAAACTAATGAAATTGGTTTTGGATCCATGGTCACTTCTTTGATTAATTATATTTATCGATTGGGCCCCTGAGTCAGCTGATGCGCGCGTGTGTGTTTGTGTGTCGCAGACTGTTCGGCACAATAAACAAAGCAAAACACAAGAGATATGAGGTTCACAAATCGGTTTGGTCAAGATTACTCTGTTAATATACGTTTATGAAATATACCTAGGATATTCTCGCTATCCAAGCAGCTCAGTTAGGGTTTTGTGAGTAGGCCTAAGCCTATCTATAGCCTAGCCTCGGCCTAAGAGTAACTCTCAATACGGCGCTCTACTGTAGCCTACATGAAACATTAACAGCAATAGAAAAGACAATAGATAATAGATAACAGATTTTATTTACCATGAATTATTTAGAGTTAGGCCTGGTGAGACTAGCTTGCGGGCGGCGCATTCTGGGCCGACGCCATTCCGTGACGTCAGCATTCTCGCCAAAAGTTTATTTGAAGCGCCAAATTCGGATTCTGGTACCATATCCAACCTATCGCCAATACTGTGTTTCGCCAAGCTGAAATCCGCTAAACGCGAGTGACCACTGTAAGGTGGTAGATGATTGGATGCAAATTCTAGAGGATGGTGATGTAATAGACTTGGTATATTGCGATTTTATGAAGGCCTTCGATAAGGTCCCACATAAAAGGTTAATAGAGAAAGTTAGAAGCTATAATATAGGGGAGAAATGTGTGAAATGGATAGAAGCCTTCCTGAAAGATCGGAGACAGAAGGTACTGGTGAATGGAATAGGCTCGGGGTGGAGGGAAATTACAAGTGAGGTACCTCAGGGATCTGTGTTGGGACCACTACTGTTCGTTATATTTATCAACGACTTACCTGAAGTTATAACTAATGGAAGTGAGGTATACCTGTATGCGGATGACACTAAGCTGTATAGAAGAGTGAGGAGTAAGGAAGATGTGGGTTTGCTTCAAGGAGATGTGGAGGGCATGAAGGGATGGTCTGAGCATTGGTTAATGCCTTTTCATCCAAAAAAATGCAAGTACATGCGGATTGGGACAAGCAAGATAGACAAGGTAGGATACAGTATGTACGAAGCAATGGAGGAAGTGAATGCAGAAAAGGATATAGGAGTATTGATAGACAATAAGTTAAATTTCTCAGAACATTTAGCGGAAAAGATAAACAAAGCCAATAGAATTGTAGGGCTGATAAGGAGGACATTTGTGTCACTTGACGAAGAAATCTTCAGGAATCTCTATACAGCGCTGGTTAGGCCGCACCTGGAATATGCGAACCAGGTGTGGGCGCCATATATGGTAAAGGATATAGAAGCAGTGGAGAAAGTGGAGAAAGTGTAGAGGAGAGCTAGCAAGCTAGTACCAACGTTGAAGAACGTGGGCTATGAGCAGAGGTTGAGGCTTCCGACACTGGTATATAGGAGGAAGAGAGGGGATATGATAGAGACTTTTAAGATAGTGTCAGGAAAGTATGATGTGGATGTGTGTGAAGGTATCTTCTTGATGCGGGAGGGAACAAGAACGAGAGGACACTTTACAAAGAAAGAAATAGGCTTGAGAAGGCAAAGAACTCATTTTGTGATAGAGTGGTAAATGAGTGGAACTCACTGCCCCAGTATGTAGTCGATTCCGAATCAATAAGGGAGTTTGAAAGTAATCTTGATAAAGCATGGGGAAGACAAGATTTGAAGTTTGATTATAAAGCAAAAATACAGAATAGTAAAAATGTTGTGTCTGCTACCGCCGCCGCCAACACCGTGAACGACCGCAGCAGTGCAAGTACTGGTACTAAGCTGGATACACAGGCCTAGTTTGCCTTTTTCCAGAGGATCTACTGTAAGAAACTGTAAGAATCTCCAAGATACTAAGGGCCTGTCTTACCGAGCAGCTTCGAGGACTCTCAGAGACCAGGGCCTTGGCCCGAAACGTAGGTACGCTACGGTAGTGCGGCCGCTCTCCCAGCCTCATCAACACCTACCAGGAGCGCCTCCTCCCACTGTTCCCCAAACGACGTCTCATGTACCACCTACTGCTAAACCTTCTGTGCCTGCTCCTCCAATCTCGATTTCCAACAGGTTTGGAAATCTGACAGACGATATGGAGGTCTCTCCGTCCTTCACAGACCATTTCGCTGAAGTATCCACCCCTTCTAATTCTGCCCCATCTCGCCGGTCGAGACCCTCCCATCCCGCTGCTCTGCGACCCGTACGGCCTACCTCCTCTCTGATTACTAAGCCCAAGCGATCGGTCATTCGGCCGGCTCCTGTCAAGCAATCCACATCCGCTACTCGTCCCTCGACATCCCAAATCCAACTGCATTCTCGCTCCAAGATTACGAAGAGGAAAGCGTCTTCGTTCACACGCTCAGCTGCACCCCCGCTCTGCCTGCTTCGTTGGTTTCACTTTTGAACACGTGCGGGGGCTGACGGAGGCGGCAGGAGGGGAGTGCATGCCCGCATGCCCACCCTTCCTGCCGCCCCCAACTAATTGTAGTGGGCCCTATCATTTCTCATCCTTTCTGTTTTCCGTTTTTCCCTTCTTCCCGCCGCCCCCTCCTTAGGGAGCACCGTGACTGTCATGAGGTAAACGACCGTACTCACTCTTTGGTTTCGTTGGAGGGTGGTGTGGGTCGGCAATCCCTACACCCGTCGAACTGTGGTACTCGACGTGTTCGAGCGAGGGGAAACTTTTATGCCAAACCCTAACCCTTGTGCTGGGTCGGCGATCGACGGATCGACGGCCCTTAAGGTGCATTAGTCGGGGTGTATATCTGCAAGAATTCCTAGGGCGGTCGTCCCGTCCTCTAATTGTGGCTCCATGGTGGGTTTGGAATCTGACTCAGATGAATTTAGAAATATTCGTCCTATGGAATCTAAAATTGGCCCCTCCGACGCCGACCCCTGCGAGAAATTGGACTGCCTCAAGGACCCTTCCCCTGCTGCCAACAGTGCCGGAGTTCCCCACTCAGGCATGGCACCCACAGACCTTGGCAAACCTCCTAAGGATACTGTGACGCATTCTCCATCGTCGGGTAGTGAGATCCATCAGGTGATCTCCCCGGCATCAATTCCTATGCAAAGTACTGCCTCTGTGATCAATAATAGTGATGTCAACCCCACAGTCTCGACTTTAACTTCTAAATTACCAGATTATGATTCTAGCCTTAGCCTACCTCTTCATTCCGTTGACAACCTTAATGAAGAAGCTCGCATGCCCTCAGCTGACACCCCTACGGATGCTTCTTGCATCCCTGACCCGTCGGTGACTACATCTGTTACCATCTTCCCTCCGGATGCAGGATCTACTACCTCAATTAAACCTGCTTCTGTACCTCCACGATCTCACCGGGCCATTGATGCAGGTACAGGAAAAGACCTTGCCGGTATTTCCTCTGCCATTCACACGCTTCAACCGTTCGTACCTTCGCATAACCGACAAAGGCGTAAGCGTAACACGTATACCCCTGCTTCGAAGGACACTTATAACGCTATGTTCAGTCCCCCTGATTGGTCACGGTTTTTCACGGTCTCTGGTGAACCTATGGATGATTTTAGTCTATACGATACTCTCGCACAAGATATTGGTGACTTCACCATGCATGCTGTTGGATCGGCCAAGCGCATGATTGAGGTGAAAACACAGGAGCAATCAGAAGCCTTACAAGCCTACCTCGACACCCCCAACGACAGATACACAGGTAAACCAGATGAATACCTGAATCAGTGTACTGGCACGGTTGTGCTCCCTTCCGACTTCGAATTTGCAGATCAGAGCTTTACAGACTCAACCAATCGTATCTTAAAATTATTGCAAAGAACTGACCCCACTGTTGTTAAAGTGGACACTTATACTGCTCCTCAGCGTGGAAATCGGCCCCCACTATGCATTGTCAAAATCTATTTTAAGCGCCATGACCTCCCTATGCATGTCCGTCTTGCAGGTCGCCAACTGCAAGTACGAAGGTATGTTAACAAGCCGAGACAATGCACAAATTGCTGGAAGCTTGGGCATTCAACCCCACGGTGTCGGGCTCTCAATGCTCGTTGCTTAATTTGTGGCTCAGAACAACATGCTCTCAACAATTGTCAAGCCAGCGCGCCCCGTTGTGCAAATTGTGACGGGTCCCACAAAGCCAATGACAGAACATGTTCGCACTTTGCGTTTCATCGTGACGTATTACATTTACAGGCCACAAAAGGACTCCCCTTCCGGTCTGCTGCAGCACAATTAAGGCAGGAAGGTAAATCTCCTCCATATCGACGGTATGAATCAACTACACCCGCTAACTCCTCTGACCACCAGCGTCCAGAGCAGCCTCCGACCACCAGCGTCCAGAGCAGCCTCCGGCACCACCTATTAGCCCACAACATTCCCCCACCAATGATACCTTCCGTTTAGTTCACCTTAATTCCCCGGACCTATCCACCTCTAACAGGTTCGAGGGATTTACTAACTTGACCGATGATACTGAGTTTTGGAACATTACTGCCGAAGAGAACCTCGTGGAATGTAACACAGTACCAGATATAGAGACTTCTCCCCAATCTCACTCCACCCAGTTGCAGCCTCGGAAAAAGCGTAAGGTTGCAAGTCCTATCCGGTCATTATCCCGGACCTCGAAACTCGGCTCCACCACACAGAAGTGGGTTATGCCTACCCACGATCCGGACTGTGGCTGCCATAACTGCGGCCGATTCTTTCTACTTCAGCACAAGACTTCTACCCGTACAGTACTCACCGAACATCTTCACAAATTTCTTTCCAAGCGAGCTCCAGCGGAAGATGCTCAAATTCACCCTACTCCTTGTTATTGTGTCACCCATATTTGTGAATCTGATCCTATGCCCAAGGACTTGATGCAGAGATTCCTGAAGGACAATAACCTGTTGGATTCTGACTTGACTAATATAGAGCTATCACAATCCCGATTTGATGTTCACCAACCTCCTGTCAATGTGCGTACCACCCTCGCCACGCCTGATCCTCCCTGTACCCTTGAGCGACATGTTCCGTTAGCCGCTCCCCACTGCCCAGATCCCAATGCTCCCAAACCTAGGGACATTCCCCCACAAACTCCTGCTAACCCTACGACACCATCATATGACGAACCTTCGATAAAGACTCATCATACCCCGAGCCCCTCACAATCTCCTGTATTGAAATGTCACACCAATATCCCACCTGACAAATGTGGATGTTCAATTTGTTTCCGTAATTACATCACACCCCATATCTGTGCCACGGATCCCTGCCTCCTTGCTCGGACGCAGGAATTTGTCACCACACGTACACTTCCCCCTAACCCTGATGAAGATGTTACCTCCGCTTATCTATTTATGAACACTCTGCGCCAAAAACTCCTCCACTGCCCCACCCTTGTTCCTAAACTAGTCACACAATTCACAGCTATTTCTGAAAAAATTACAGACCTTACATCTACCCCTTCACCTCCATCCACACAACCCTCTCCACACTCACAACCTTTACCAGACTCTCTTCAAGAGACCACTATTGTCGATGACTCTGACAATCCTATTCTCGATGGCATATAACATTTTGCAATGGAATATAAACGGATACCAAACTCGCCTCCGTATGGGAGAATTACAACGATTACTTAAATTATATTCACCATTCTGCATTTGCCTCCAACATGTAGGCAATTTTGTTGTCCCCCCCAGGCATTATACTGTTGCTGCTAGCTCCCCTATAACCCCTTCACATCTCCGACCGGCCATCCTTGTGCACTATAAGTGCGTATTTGTTCCTGTCACCCTTGACCCCAACCCTTTTCAAACAACTGCCGTCTCCATTTCATTACCAAACCTTCCTTTCTTGACTGTTTGTTCCTCCTACAATCAACCCTCCTGTCATTACAATACTTCAGACCTTCATCAAATAGTACAACAACTGACCCCACCATACCTTATTCTGGGCGACTTTAACACACACTCTCCCCTTTGGGGCAACCCAAACACAGACATCCCAGGCGATAACATTGAAAAATATCTCCTTCATTCTACTCTTTGTTGTCTCAACTTTGACACCCCCACCTACAGATCTGCTACCCACTGTACATTTTCCGCTGTCGATCTTTCCTTTGCCTCGGATGACGCAGCTCCCCTATTTGACTGGTCAGTTTTACAGGATCGCTTCTCCAGCGACCCTATACTCCTTAAGTATTTGTGCCCTGCATCCTCCACTCAAATATCGAGTTATAATCTCTCTAAAGCCGATTGGACGTCTTATACGCACTCCTCTGCAGACGTTTCGGACTTCTCCCCTACCTCTTCCCCTGCACACAATTTTGATTATTTTTCGTCCTTCCTGAACTCCATTGCTCGCACTCATATCCCGCTTACCTCCTCGCTGACGCACCCTCGCCAGGTCCCTTGGTGGATGCCCACTCTAGCCCAAATGATAAAATTCAAGCATCGTGTGGAACGCCTTCTTAAGCGTCTGAGTGTTAGGCAGCGGCGTTTAAAGACTGTTTCCCCCCCGACTTTTTTCCACAAATCGTTACTTTGACCTTATAACCATCACTATTGAAAAAATTGCCCTTAAAACGTTCTATAACAAGATCTGTGCAGTTGTCAAACGCAGTATCCTTGACAACAAGATACTTTCATGGCGATCATATATCTCGTCCTTCACTTCCCGCACCCCTCTCTCTACTTTATGGAAAAAGTTTCGCAGTATCAACGGACGCACTGTACGGCCTCCACTCTCTCCACTCAAAGACCCTGCCTCGGACTCACTTACACATGACCCCCTTGACATCGCTGCGATACATGCCAAATATTTCTGTCACGTCAGCTCAGACCAGTCATTGCCTCGTCAATTTCTTCGTTATAAATGTATGGAGGAATCTCGCCCGCTATCTTTTCATAGCGGGAAAACACATGAATATAACACCCCTTTTTCAATTCCGGAATTGCGACACGCGCTCGACCTGTGTACAGACACTACTCCTGGCCTGGATGGATTCTCGTACGCTCTCATCCGTCACCTCCATCCACGTGCGCTACAACATCTTTTACAACTGTACAATCAGTTTTGGATAAGTAACTACAGTCTGGCCTGCCAATACGCGAGAATATGGGCGACACGCGAGGGCGCGGAATGAAAATTCGCGTATTAGCAATAGAGTATTATATGGGAATAAATCGATATGGGCGGCACTGACTCCAAGTTGTCTACTTTAGGCCTATTTATCTCCGTCAATTGCCACAAAAGGTACATATATGTATACATAAACATCCAAATCATAAGAAAATATAACAATAATAATAAACTCACCTTAAAATTAACAGTAAATGTCCAACACGAATCGGACAGCTGTTGCGCGAGCGTGGACTGAGGGTAGACTGGCGTATCCCACAATGCCCTGCGTGCCTACGTAACTGGTACGGAATGGTGGGGGGCCTCACGTATTAGCTGAACTCCCCGGAATTGCCCTTATATCGGGCCCGGATTCGCGTTTTAAAGGTACATCACGCGTTTTGAAAGTTTTGGGTATGATTCAACCCCCTCCTCGCGTATAAGGTGAATCGCGTATTAAAAGCTCGCGTATTGGCAGGTCAGACTGTACTGTACTTCCCACCGTCTTGGCGGCATGCTTAACCCTCCAGCCCCGGCTATGTATTACTGTATATATATATTCCTCGAAACCCGGGTGTTTTGGCCGAAAAACGCCTAGGCTAGGCTACCGTATATTCGTTAATCAGACTGCTTCCCGCATTCCCGCGCATCCCCAAGCGTAGCTGTGTTATTTACCTGTAGAATGGCATTAAGTAGAGCTCTCTAAGTCAACTGGTTGAGCTGTGATGATGATTTCATTGGAGATAACTTTATGGCCAAAACAGCCACTTTACACCACTTTTCGATACTTAACAACAACATACAGGCACACACGAACAAGCGACGCTCTCCTTCTTGTGGCCGGAGATGCGGGGCGTCGGTCCAGCCGGCTGTTGTTTACATGCGTCGGACCGACGCCTCGCACACGAAGCTCACAGGCTTTCAACCACTGGCGTTCAAGAGGCCTTCCGGGTACCTGTTATATGCTTTTTTATGGGCGTTCAAGAGGTCTTCCGTGGTGAGAGGGTTAAACTATACCCGTACCGAAGCCTGGAAAATATCATAGTCTTCCCACAAATTACAGACCGATTGTACTTACCTCATGCCTCTGCAAATTAATGGAAAAAATTATCAATCCTCGACTTTTACATTACGCTGAGTCACATACCCTACTATCCCCATATCACAATGGTTCCCACCCTGGCCGTTCTACACTGCACTCACTTATTTGCCTTGAACACCAAATACGTGATGGGTTCTCCAAGAACCAACCCACAGTGGCAATATTTTTTGATATTGCTAAGGCTTATGACACAACATGGAGACACAGGATTTTGAAAATTTTACACGATTCTGGCATGCGGGGTCCTCTTCCCTGCTTTTTACAAAATTTTCTCTCTAACCGTACATTCCAGGTCAAAAATAATGGTCTCCTATCGGACTATATGTCACAAATTAATGGAATACCACAAGGATGTGCCCTTAGCAGCTTACTCTTTATTATGGCGATCAATAGTGTCATACGCAGCCTCCCACCTGAAATATCGTACAGCTTGTATGTGGACGACTTCGCAATATATTATACTTCTCCCAGTCTGACTCACATACAACGGCGTCTCAACATTGCTCTAAAATCCATCCACTCTTGGGCATCCACTGCTGGTTTTCAATTTTCTGCTGAAAAGACTAACGCCGTTGTATTCTATAGAAATGTTCGACATTTACGTAAACAGTCCATTACTCTCACCATGGAAAATTCTAATATTCAGATCCTTCCACATACCAGGTTCCTTGGTTTAATCTTTGATACTCACCTCAATTGGAAGAGTCACATTGCCTGCTTAAAGGCACGTTGCCTCCAGAGAATGAATGTTCTGAAAACAGTCGCACGAGTCCATCGCGCTACGCTTTTACTGTTCTACAGAGCTACCATCCTCTCAGCCCTAGATTATGGTAGCCCTGTCTATGGCACGGCCTCTGCTTCCACATTAGGAACCCTCGACAGCGTACACCATTTGGGCATCCGCATTAGCTCGGGGGCATTCCGTTCCTCTCGTGTCTACAATATCCTATGTGAGGCTGGGACCTTACCTCTAGCCTACCACCGTCGATTAGTCCTCATGCGTACGGCTGTTCGCCTCCGTCATGACCCAACTCTACTAGAACTATTCCATTCCACAGATAACTATCGTTCAACCATTCCAGTGCCATTCCCTATATTGTCTCGCCAATTGCTCTCCACTTACAGTATCACCGTTCCTCCCATAACTCCCCCTCCTAGTCACATCACTCCGTGGACCCTAAAACACCCTACAGTTTGCTTTCACTTAGCGGATCAACTTGATGCCCAAGCCCCATCTCAATGTCGACATCTCGCTTTACAACATCTTGATGATCACATCCCGGCTGTTTTCATTTACACCGATGGCTCGAAAAATGCGGATGCCGTCGGTTGCGCTGTAGTCTCAGACCATGGCTTGTATCAAAGTACCTTACACCATCACTCCACAGTTTTCACTGCTGAATTATGGGCTATTCAAGGTGCTTTAAGCACCATCTCTTCATTGTCGAGGAACTCTCCACGGGTCGTTATCTGTAGTGACTCAAAGAGTGCACTGCAAGCCTTATGTGTATTTGCCCCCAAGGACCCATTGGTCAAGACTATCATCCACACAATACACAAATTACAGTGCGCTAATCGTTCCATCACACTGTGCTGGATCCCCGCGCATGTAGGAATTCCCGGGAATGAGCGTGCAGACTTCCTCACTAAGCAAGCGTATCATGGTACACCCTCTACTACTTTGCTGCATTCGGAGGATATGCTCCCTGTCCTCCGTCGCCATGTTTATGACGCTTGGCGAGTTGAGTGGAGAGCGCAACCATTAACTGGCCACCTTCGCTCCATTAAGGATGACATACACTTGTGGCCCTCTTCAATTAATGGTTCACGCGCAGACCAAACCCTATTAACTAGATTACGTTTAGGTCACACACGCCTCACACATGGTTACCTGATGTCCACCCCTCGTGGTCAACCACCTGAATGCCAACATTGCCATACATCATTGACTGTTTTTCACTTTCTTTGTATTTGTCCCGTCTATGCATCTGAAAGACGGAGATTCTTGCTGAACACCTCATTACATGGCATCCTCTCTGACTCAGACTTGATTTATCATTCAGGAGGGCCTGAATATGCCCAAATAAGCCCAAAACCCCCCGCTAGACAAGGGTTAAGGCAAAGTCGGACAAAGTGAAAGCCAATAGTGACCAGAAGAAATGCAAAAGAGTGGTTCTGAGCTTGGAACCAAAAAAACACAAATATCCAAACGAATGGAGAGAGGTGGATGATGCAAGAGCATCCACCTCTACAACTTTGGATGAGTGGCAAGCATCCACCCCTTGCTGCCTCTCCCAAAGCATCCACTTCATTAATAAGTTTTAGATATTAAGTGAGAAACCTAAGACAAACTAAAAAGAACAAAAACAGTTTGACATTAGTGTTTCGTTTTGCTACTGTCAAAACTTTGAATGCGTTGCATAACTCCCTCCGCATACGACGATACGCATTACGCCGACAACAACAACAACAGCTGGGCCTACTTATAAATTGGCGAATTGAGAACATTACTATTAAATGGTATAGTAATGTGTGTTTGTTTATTATATTAAGGCTGATAATACAGATAGTCATTAGGGGATATTTTCTATGTTTCGTTTTGCTACTGTCAAAACTTTGAATGCGCTGCAGAACTCTCCCTCCCGATAAGGCCTAGCCTTTGCATACGATGATACGCATTACGCCGCCGACCACAGCAACAGCTGGACGCCTTTTCCAACTTCTACTGTACATATAAATTGGCGAGTTGAGAACATTACTATTAAAATGGTATAGTAATGTGTGTTTGTTTATTATATTAAGGCTGATAATACAGATAGCCATTAGGGGGTATTTTCTTGGGGTTTATGGGCATTTATAGGAGTAATTTTCAATCAACCGGAGTTTTCAATTCACCGGAGGTTTCAAATCCCCCTGAGTGCCGGATAATGGAGGTGCTACTGTATTATAATATTATCCGCCCATCTGGGTAACCGGGGACTGTCACCACCTCTGGTAGACCACGGAACCCGGGCCTTGGTGCCCGGACCTATCGAGATAGGCCTAGGGTACCCTGGGATATGAAAAATTATCCACATGCCATATTTTGTGTGCTCGTAAGGGAGGCTTCTCGGGCACGAGTGTTAAATGGCGTACAAGTAGACTGGGATGGTATGGACATGTGGAGAGAATGGATGAACAAAATTGGGTGAAAAAATGCAGGTCTGTGATTGTGGAGGGAGCTGCACCAAGGGGTGGACCGAGGAAGACCTGGGATCGGACTATACGCGCCGATCTCAAATCCAAGAACTTGACAAGTGAAGCAGCCCTTAACGGGGTTGCCTGGAATGCCGCCATTAGGACAAGAGACTGAAACTGCACTGATGTGTGGAACACTCAGTCTTAAAATTTTATGTATGTATGTATGTGTATTGTGTGTCTTTGTACATGGGCCTTGGTACCCGGGCCTTATTGAGAAAAAGGGCTAGGGTACTCGGGGACTTGAGGATGTATCCCGCCTACTTGGGCACCTGGGAGTGCCTCCATACCCGGCAGTCCAGGTGCCCGGGCCTTGGTACCCGGGCCTTATTGAGCTAAGGCCTAGGGTACTCGGGGATTTGAGGGTGTATGGTCTTATAATATTATCCGCCCATCTGGGTAACCGGGGACTGTCACCACCTCTGGTAGACCCCTGAACCCGGGCCTTGGTGCCCGGACCTATCGAGATAGGCCTAGGGTACCCGGGGATATGAAAAATTATCCACATGCCATATTTTGTGTGCTCGTAAGGGAGGCTTCTCGGGCACGAGTGTTAAATGGCGAATATGTTGTGTCTTTATACATGATTCTTAGAACGTTCTGGGGTTGTATGTCAGGTGGATATTCAATTATGATATTATTATGGGTATCTGTTGGCTGCAGGTCCACTTGATACCCTTTGAAAATAGTGATACACGGGTGCCTAGATGAGTACACAGTAGGGTAATAATGAAAATTTGTAAATGGATATTCTTACACACTGAAGAGACTATCAGCTGTAGTCTTGCTGGTTCTAATGAGAAAAAAGCTATCTAAAATGAAGGCCAATAAAATATGAGGCACCCGTGAATGTTCACTGTTAAAGCGATATGTATTCGCTTTTGATAAAGAAAGCTTGGAAATTAATACTGAAAGTATTGTAGTTTAAATGTGTTGTGAAGCATTGAAATAAATGTAGGTTAAAAGTTTTCGAAATTAGGCTTAGGAACTTTGTTCCTAACTACAAATGTTATGATGGTATGAGAAAATAACCTCTGGCTTGGGCACAACCAGGGGTTATCTGTCAAGAATTACAGATATACTGTATGAAGAATAATAATAATAATAATAATAATAATACTTTATTTCAGACTCACACAGTACAGAGGGGACCATACTGGGGTCCATATATACCTTACAGTAACATAAATATATATAAATATATATAAGCTACTGTACATAGGCTACATAAAATAGAAAGAAATTAAATAATACCCAGCTTGCTATCATGTAGTTCACAGCACTGCCTCAACCAAAAACAGTGGTCATCAAACTACTGTGTTACCAAAACCACTGTCCTAATTGTGTACAGTACCATGCCTCACATCATTTAGCTTCCGGTACAGTATGTTGCTACAGTACAGTATAGGAATATCGGTACTGTACTGCACTATGAGGATCAGTACCGGTATGCTAATTCTGTAGAGTAGCAGACCTGAAATCATTACTTAAGGTTAAATATAGAGCAACTTCCTCCAGTGTGCCTGGATCCTGGAGGTGTACACTATGCTTGGAGTTTGTAGCATTTTAATGATCCTGTTCTCAGAAGTGTTAAGGCGCTGAATGAATTTATATGTTAGCTTTCTAATGAGTGATTTGTAACAGTGTAAGTTCATATAGGCACATAGCGTACTTGTACTCTCATATTTTGAGAGCCCCAGAAACATTTTCATGATATTGTGATATGAGATACTTAGTCTATTCACTGTCATTTTCTTATAGTTCCACCATAGTTGTGCTGTATACATTGGTGAGCAGTAGGAGTTGAACAATGTTATTTTTGTATCCCATGTGCACATATGAAATTTTCTTAATATTGAATTTCCCTGCATGTAAAGTTGCCTTCGCTGACGACCCATATCCTCATCATCTGAGCGATCACATGAAATATAGTATCCTAGATACTTTACTTTACTTACTTCTTCTATAATTTCTTCATACAAATGGAATTTAGGTAGCTTTGATTTCAATAGAAGGTTAGATTTAAATATTATGATATTGCTCTTTATAGGATTAAATTTGACTGAATGTTCGATTCCAAATTTTTCACATACTCTTAATAATTTATCCAGTCCTGCTCCAGAGGGCGCGATTAAGGCTAGGTCATCAGCATACATGAGATGATTTACAATGGTGCTGCCAATACAGCACCCAGTGCGAGTCTTGTTCAGCTCCAGACTAAGATCATCCATGTAGACGTTGAAAAGATACGGAGACAATATCCCCCCCTGCCTAACACCATTGGTTACGGCGAAAGAGCCTGACAGGATGTTGCCCCATCTTACACACATTTTTTGATTAGCATACCAGAAAATAAGTATCCTAACAATATAGCTAGGCACTCCCCTGTTAACTAATTTTTCAAATAAGGTTTTGTGACACACCCTATCAAAAGCCTTACTTGCATCAAGAAAACAAGAGAAAATTGAGCTATTTAGTTTGTTGTATGTATCAATCACTTCTTTCAGCACATATATGCATTGGTCTGTGCCGTGATTTTTCTTAAAGCCAAACTGATTGCTGCTGGTGACAATATATGCAGACATTCTTTCTAGCATTATCATTTCAACTACCTTACTCACCACACTAGCAAGTGCTACTGGGCGGTAGTTGTCTTTTGCTGTAATTTTACCTGATTTATCTTTAATGACAGGAACAAGTATTACGGATATCATAGACTCCGGCAGGACACCATGCGTAAATAGACTGGTGATGCAAGAACTAAGTTTATCTATTAACAACTTATCTGCATATTTAAGATGTTCTGCATATATACCATCCAGCCCACAAGCTTTATTTAGGTTAAGTTTTCTTATGGCATTCTCAAGATCACTTTCAGTCACTTTAATGTCTTCATAATTACTATCTTTCACATATTGAATTGCACCATTAGTAGACCTTTGGTTTACACTGTTAAGTAGTTCCTTAAAATGAGTTTTCCATAAGTCAGCAATGTTCTCTTCACCCGTAACCCCCTCAACACTGACAGGTAATGGTGTGTTACAATTTTGCATGGATCTGATGTCCTTCCAAAAACAGTTAGTATCCTTTTCTGCCAGACTCTTTGCAAGGGCTTCCTTCCTTAATTGGTTTTCATTTTGCTTAATAAATCTAATGGCATATTTGGTCCTAGCCTTTGCTCTTTTGTGAAGTTCAAATATAGGCCCCTGTCTAGGCTGACCTACTTCAAGCCAATGAGACCTAGCATCTCTGGAGGCCTGATACAGGTCAGCCACATAGTCTTGCCAACCTGGCTTATTGAATGAGGACTTATATTTACGGCTATTAAAAATACTTTCCCCCGCTTTTGATAAAGAATCTATTATACTATTGTAAAATGTAATAATGTCCTTTCTGTGTTGTGCATCACTACATTTTGGATCCCTGCATTGTGCTACACCATTACCATCATATTGCACCCTATTTAATAAGTCCTTGGTTTTATCACAGTACATTTGGCACTCTTCATTTGAGATTACATTCCATGGAACTTTTGCCTTGATGCTATTGCTAGTTTCTGTTATTTCCGGTGCTTTATTAATTTGGATTGTTAATTCTATAGGTATGTGGTCGTCATCCGTAATGTCGTATCTTATGGCCATTTCTGAGATAGAGTCATGAAAGTCAGAGCTAGAGATTGCATGATCAAGCCACGACCTGGTCTCCCATGCTTCACTAACATATGTATAGCTATTTTCTGGAAGCAGGTTTTTGGAGGACAAAATTAAACCTTGCTCCTCACAAAACCTTAACATATGTTTAGCAAACATGGAACCACCCAACTCGTGAGGGGTAGCATTCCAATCACCTACCACTGAGTAACACGTTATCTCTAATTCAGAAATTAGGCCACCAAGCTCCCCTAACTTTTCCAAATAAAGTTCTTCATTTTCTGCACACTGATACGGTAAGTAAACACAAAATATTGCAAATTTTCTGTGTCCCACTTCCAGCTGTATTCCCGCACACCAGCTTAAATTTGTCTCAATGGTTTTAATACACTTGTATATAATTCAACACTTCCTAAATACCAACTTACGGTGGTATGAGAAAAATTACCTCTAGTCTAGGCATGACCGGGGGTTGTCTGTCAAGGCTCACAGATATAAGCCCATGACACTCGCATATAATTCAACACTTAAGTCAGTATCTATCGAGCTATAAAGTTAAAACACACCATCACCGAACAAAAAGACACTGCCGCTAAAAGAGCCGAGGTTCGTATGATACGACATACCGAAATAAACACAATAAGTCGAGGCTCTGGAAAGTGAAAGTGGCTCTGAATAACACGCACGTCGACCAGCCCAGACTAAAGTCCTTACTCTACAGTTTTACAAGTGAAATCGGTCCAAACAAACACATTCCTAAACGCGTATATGATTTCAACTGCAATAATATTCACTATGGACCAAAACTGACGCGTTCAAGAGGGGCTATGTAACACTGAGCATGAGGTAAGGACACACATGTCTAACTTGGCTGGGCGGCGGGCGAGGGAGGAGGTCCCTGGGATGGACAGATACCTAGCAGTGTATGGGAAACAGAGGAAGATCAGAGCGCGCGTAGGCGCGGTGTTCAAACTGTGCTAATTCTTTTCTTTTTATTTCCTACTTTTCAGTGGCTCCGTCCCAATGACGTACCGTAGGAATGATTAAGGGGTACCCCCTATGATGATCTTGGTTCTCGACCGCCGTGATCTACAGTAGGTGAAACCCGGGCTCAGAGGAGCCCGGAACGAGGCCATATTAACATAGGCACTTACGTCATTGACGTCCGGAACGAGGCCATATTAACATAGGCACTTACGTCATTGACGTAAGGAGCCACCAATAAATTGCAATCAGTGTTTGTCACAGAGGAAGAGTTCTTGGAGCCTGAGGATGCAGTATTTGTGCTACAATTGCCAGAAATGTCAATTGATGAATGTGAAGTAAAGAAATTAATGAAGGAGTTGGATGTAAGAAAGGCAATGGAACCTGATGAAGCGGCAGGGTGGATCCTAAGAGAGTGTGCAGACCAATTGGTGGGCCCACTTTACGATATTATTAAGTGTTCTTTAGATAGCGGTGAATTACCAATGCATTGGAAGAGAGCCAATATAGTGCCAATTTATAAAGGAGGAGATAAGGAAGACCCACTTAATTATAGATCAGTGTCCATTACTAGTGTAATTTGTAAACTTTGTGAAAAAATAATTAAAAGAAAATACACTGAATTTTTGGAAGAGAGAAGGTTGCTCACAGCAAAGCAATTTGGGTTCAGAGAAGGATCGTCTAGTGTTACAAACCTACTGAGTTTCTACAGCAGAGTTATAGATGTCATACAAGAAAGAGAGGAATGGGTAGACTGTTTTTATCTCGACCTGAAGAAGGCATTCGACAGGGTGCCCCATAAACGGCTTTTGTGGAAACTTAGAACGGTCGAAAGGGTGCCTTGGAAACTGTTCAAATGGATGGAGAACTATTTTATAGGAAGACAGATGAGGGGTTCCGCAGGGGTCAGTGCTGGCACCGATAATGTTCTTGATATATGTAAATGATATTCATATTTTTCACCAACCAACTTTACTTCTAAACTCAATTAATGAAATCAACAAATACATGTGGCACTCCAAGGACTCGAACCTAGGATACTCACACCGGAATTCCGCGCATTTATGCATTACGCTATCCAGAAGGATTGAGTAGTTATACAAACATGTTCGCATACAACGATAAGATCTTGAAGAAAATTGTAGACCAGAATAGTTGTAGAGAGTTGCACGATGATTTAGATAGGATACATCACTGGAGCAAAACTTGGAAGATGGAGTTTAACGCAAAGAAGTGCCACGTACTAGAAATGGGAGTCAGTGAAAGGAGACACAAATGGGAATAAAACTTAGGAGGGGAGAAAATCAGCACAGCAAAAGAAGAGAAAGATTTGGGAGTAATTATACAAGAGTGATTTGTCACCGGAAAAGCATATCAATAGTATAGTCTATCTATCTATCTATTGCCTAACGCCGTGATCCCCGAAGTGGTGGCCACGAATGAAACGCCCCCAGTCAGTCAACGTCCCTCCTCCCAACCAGCACCGCCTTCATTCATATACTTCTTCACTCCATCCTTCCACCTCTCTCTCGGTTTACTTCTCCCTCTCTGTCCTTCCACCTCACTCTCATACACCCTCTTAGTCATTCTCTCGCTTCCCATACGTTCCATATGGCCGAACCATCTCAAGGTGTTCCTTTTCACACTTTCCAGCACATCTACCTCCACACCCCACCTCCCTCTTACTTCCTCATTCGTCTGTCTATCCCTCCATGTAACTCTGCACGCACTTCTCAAGTAACTCAAGTCCACCCCTCTCAAGTAACTCATTTCCACCCCTCTCACTCTTGGTGTGAGTCTCTCCACCAACGTCCATGCTTCGCTTCCGTAAGTCAATGTCGGGATTACCACACTGTCATGCAAGGACTTCTTCACTTCTGTGTTGACCACCCTATTTCTTGTTACTGCTTTCAGCATTCCTACAACCCTCTTCCCCTGTTGCACCCTCTCCCGCACTTCTTCATCCATACTCCCATCTTTATTCAGCACACTGCCCAGATACTTAAATGAGCTGACAATCTCCATAGCCTGCCATTCAACTTCACCTCACACTCTGTGGCTTCACCCTTTTCGAAGACCATAACCTTGCTCTTCCCCGCATTTACCTTCAGATTCCGTTTTTCGCACACTGTTCCAAACTATAGGTTTGAGTCGTGAAGGGAAGAATGAAAACCTAATGTTTAGTAGTGGCCCCGGAATCATTGACGATGCGCGTTACTTACAGTTTCGTACAGTTTCTTACAGTAGATCCTCTGGAAGAAGGCAAACTAGGCCTGTGTATCCAGCTCAGTGCCAGTACTTGCACTACTGCGGTCGTTCACGGTGTTGGCGGCGCCGGCAGCAGACGCAACATTTTTACTATTCTGTATTTTTGCTTTATAATCAAACTTCAAATCTTGTCTTCCCCATGCTTTATCAAGATTACTTTCAAAATTCCTTATGGATTCGGAATCGACTACATACTGGGGCAGTGCGTTCCACTCATTTACCACTCTATCACAAAATGAGTTCTTTGCCTTTTCAAGCCTATTTCTTTCTTTGTAAATTTTCTTAGAGTGTCCTCTCGTTCTTGTTCCCTCCCGCATCAAGAAGATACCTTCACACACATCCTCATCATACTTTCCTGACACTATCTTAAAAGTCTCTTATCATATCCCCTATCTTTCTCCTATATGCCAGTGTCGGAAGTCCCAGTGTCCTCAACCTCTGCTCATAGCCCGCGTTCTTCAACGTTGGTACTATCTTGCTAGCTCTCCTCTGCACTTTCTCCACTGCTTCTATATCCTTTACCATATATGGAGCCCACACCTGGTTCGCATATTCCAGGTGCGGCCTAACCAGTGCTGTATAGAGATTCCTGAAGATTTCTTCGTCAAGTGACACAAATGTCCTCCTTATCAGCCCTACAATTCTATTGGCTTTGTTTATCTTTTCCGCTCAAACATTCCTTGATTTTGGCCCTGTCACTCTTTCAACTCTTCACATCAGTTTTGCCTTCTGTCTTTCTCATCCACATAGAAAATAAAAATGTACATACAGCTAGGGGAGACAACCTTATATAAATGAGAGCTCTGTGGGAAAGCCCGATCGTGGCCATGGCCTTCCTCAGGGACTCGGGGCTGTTCGGCCAGGCAGCTTAGGGAACAACAACAACAACCTTAAATAAATCCTTACTGCTTACCTAAAGGTGAAGTAGGTTGGTGGATGAACTAGCCACCCACCACTGTAGAAAATGTGCTCAAAATACATAGAAGGCCTGAGTCGTACGGTCTCTAAGTTGAGTGTTGAGTCCTGTAAGTCCATCATAAACTGGCACAGATTGTCCTCATAGGGAATAGGTCCACTTGGGGCGTTTTGTGTATGACCACCCTCATAGAGTTAGGCGTAGGGCAATAGATAGATAGAACTACAACTTTAAGTTTGGAATTACTGTACAGTATTATGTTTATTTCAGGAGTTGGAGGAGCTGTGGGCATTTAAAGATCTGCTGGCTAACTTCACCCAACAGTTGTCAGGTTGCTGCTCTACTGAACTGCTGCCTCTCATGGACCTCCCTGCTGTTAAAAAGGTCACACCACTACTTCTAGTTTATATATATACTGTATATATATACTGTATATATACGGTGTATATAGCGGGTGCCCAACCCCGAAAGGGGTTGAAATAGGGGAGCTATCCCCCCGCCAAAGGCGGCTTTCTAGGGCCTTTCCTAGCTGATGCTGAGAGGATTGGGTTCTAGTCATGTGGTGATGGGCTGGTCTATCAGAGTGAGAACTGAGCGATCTCTGCCATACCCATAGCTTACTCTGACTGTTCCTTTTACTTATATATTTTCTAGATCTCAAGTGACGACGTCTCTTCCGTGGATTGACCTCCCAATCTACCAAGATTGAAAGCCAAAGCGTCACATTTTTCCTTTGCCCCTCAACTTTCTCTTCATAATTGCTGAGGGGCACAGGGCCCTGGGTGGGGCTTTGGTTTCCCGGGCGTTTCCGCACCCTCCTCAGCTCCCCGCCATGGAGTGGCTTCGGTCACCCAGGCTTTATTGTGGTCAGCAGGGAGGGTTCTGTGGGGGCGCTCGGTTATGGCCTTGGCCTTGCTCGGGGATTTGGGGCTGTTCGGCCAGGCAGCTTGGGGAACAACAACAACAACAACAACAACAACAACTGTATATATACAGTATATAATATATATATATTTGTTTTCTTCTATATTCCAACTACTCCCTCTCGGGCATAGGCTGATAGCCTTTACACTCTACCACTGAACACGGTGAGGCCCGTGAGGTCTTGCTCCAGTCTAGGGAGTGAGACATGCGAAGCTTCACGGCTTGAAGCAACTCCATCTCTGAAGCCGCCTCGCCTCTGCGCTTCACAGTCTCAATCCCCCACACTCGGACCCTCACTCTCAGAACGCCACCTATTGAGCAATTAATTCACTAGGCATTGCCCCCCTGTAGCATATTTTTGAATATGGGAATATTCATACAATGCTATTTTAATCAGGGAATAATGAGGGTATTTTTTTGGCATTTCGATGTGCTGTGGTAATGCACTGATACTAGGTACAGCACAAATTCCATCCCAATAATATCTTCCCATTGACATATTGGGATTCGAACCCGGGTCCATTGGATTACCAGTCCAGTGGCAAGACCACTCCGCCACACCTCCCCTTAATATATATATACATTATTATATTTTTGTCTATATTCCAACTACTCCCTCTCGGGCATAGGCTGAGAGCCTGTACATTCTACCGCTCAACACGATGAAGCCTGTGAGGTCTTGTTCCAGTCTAGGGAATTAGACATGTGAAGTACTTAGAGCTTCAACCAGCCTTCGCCATCTTGCCTTCGCAGACGTACGACGCTTGGTTGCCCACTCACAGCTCGAAGTAGCCCTATCTCTGGAGCTGCTTCGCCTTTGTGCTTCACTTTCTCATCCCCAAGACTCGATCGGACCCTCACTCTTAGAACTCCACCTATTGAGAAATTAACTCACTAGGTATTGCGCCCTTGTAGCATATTATTAGACCTTAGTTTGGCTATTAAAAGATGCTTCACCCCATTCAGGTGTCAATATTTTTCAGGGCAAGAGATAGCGAGCCTTCGCCCAGTACATTTTTGTATTGAAAGATGTATAAATTTAGCTTAAAAGGGGTCTGGGTGAGCAATTTTTAGTTTGAAGGAAGTAGGGGGAAGTAATTTTTGTTAGCCTAGGAGACAAATGTTATACACTGCTCTAAAATGTCAAAAGCAAGCAAAATTCCCAATAATAATTATATAAAATATCATAATAACCCACAAGACATTGGACCAGATACTGTTCATACATTCATCAATATTTATGCAATATGATTAACATTTTCCAAAGTATGGCATTGAAAACCTGTGTGTGTGTGTTATTAGGGTCGAGCGAAGCAGTTGTATGATGCCGGGTACCACAGCCTGCCGGACGTGGCTCGGGCCGATGTTGGCCAGATGGTCCGAGCCGTACATCACCTCTCGTATTCAACTGCAGGACAGATCATTAACTCTGCCAAGGTTAGCTACACACATGTAATATTGTATTTATTTTGTTTATTTTTAATTGTATGTACTGTATATATTTTTATTTATTTTTGTTTTTGTTTTTATTTCATTAATTGTACTACAGTAAACTTCCGTTAATCCGAAGGGCAGCGGACCGGCCCTCGTTCGGATTAGTGGATTTTTCGGATTATCGGACTTTACCCCTATGAACCTGTGTATTAATGGCCTGACGAAAACATTGAGGCATTAGGCCACCCAAATGACACAATGGTGCACACACACATATCATATGTTCATGAAATCACTTCAAAAGTTTACCATTGTAGCCTATTACCTACTTCAAAACATTCAGATTAATGGTCAAAGGAATCTGCTGATATAAACGTAAACACCATATGTCCGCATCGTCTTCTTCTTCTTCCGTCTACTAGCGAGTTTGTCTTGCTCTTGAAGATCAGATCAGATGTGGTTCGGGAAGTAATGCCTTAACAACGGCACTTCCCTGAGAGGTTCTTGTAATTTTCCTTTTGTGATTTTCCTTTTGTGACGTGCTCTGTTATATTATATTGTATTGAAAGCACCCTTGTCTTGTTGTCTTGAAAGCACCCTTGGGACGTTCCGATCACTGAACTATAAATAGTAGCGTATCGGAACGTCCAAAGGTGCGTTTTCAAGCTCAAGACTGAATGCGCTTGCAGAAAATGCGGTGCAAGCCAGTAGCGCATCGGAGCGTCCCAAGGATGCGTTCAAGAGCAAAACAAACTCTCTAGCAGAGGATGTGGTGTTTACGTTTATATCAGTAGCTTCCTTTGACCATTAATCTGAATGTTTTGAAGTAGGTAATAGGCTACAATGACAATGGTAAACTTTTAAAGTGAATTCATGAACATATTTTTTTGTTTTTTTCTATGTGATTGAGGGAGGCAAAAGGCATTACTGCCTATAGCGAGTGCCTCCCCCATAGTTGAAAGAGTGACAGGGCCAAAATCAAGGGACGTTCGAGCCAAAATGCCTGGACACACGGAGTTTGAAGCAATTTAAGTCATAGGAAGAGGGAAAGACTGATTCTGGGAGAGAGTTCCAGAGCTCAGCTGTTGAGTAGAAGAAAGTTTGAGAGTAACGTTTCACTCTTGGGTTGGAGAGTTGCACAGAGTAGGGGTGGGATTGAGTTGCAAGACGGGTACCACGTGCCCTACGTAAAGGAGGTGGTATGCACTGGGATAGCTCTGAGGAACACTGATTATTATAGTAGCGATAGAATAGCGAGAGAGATGCAACATTGCGGCGGAGAGAGAGAGACTGCAGAGAGTTGGTGAGTGGACGGGAGTTAATGATACGAAAGGCCTTCCTTTCAACTTTGTCTAGGAGAGCGGTGTGAGAGGAACCTCCCCAGACATGTGAACAATACTCAATACAAGGGCGCACTATGTCCCTGTACAGAGCAAGAAGCTGTGCAGGGGAAAAGAACCCCCTAAGGCGGTTGAGCACACCGAGCTTCTGGAAGGCTGCCTTAGCAAGACTGGTAATATGGTCCTTCCAAATGAGAGCAGAAGAAAAAGAGACACCAAGAATATTGAGAGAAGATGAAGGGTTGATTTTTGTATTGTTGAAGAATAAGGGATAGTCCGCTGGGAGATCCTGACGGGTAGATAGATGGAGAAATTGGGTTTTGGAAGCATTAAAGTTAACAAGGTTTTCTCTGCCCCAATTGGAAATAGTATTTAGATCAGAATTTAAGAGTTCTATGGCTTCATTACGTTTGTCGTTGAGGAATTGCTGGCTGGGGCGTTCTGAAAAACTAATGGAGTAGTGTAAGGTTGAGTCATCTGCGTATGAATGGATGGGAATTAAGGTACAGTTAAGGAGATCATTTATAAAAATTAGAAAGAGAATAGGAGATAGGACAGAGCCCTGAGGAACACCGGAGTTTATAGGGTGAGGAAGTGAACAATGGCCGTCCACAACCGCGGCTATGGAACGGCCGGAAAGGAAATTAGAGACAAAGGCACAGATGGAGGGATAGAAACCGAAGGAGGGTAGTTTAGAAATTAAAGATTTATGCCAGACTCTATCGAAGGCTTTCGATATGTCTAGTGCAATAGAAAAAGTCTCACCGAAGTCCCGAAAGGAGGATGACCAAGAGTTAGTAAGATATGAAAGAAGATCACCAGTAGAGCGACCCTTAAGGAAGCCATACTGGCGATCTGAGAGCAGATTATGAGAAGAGAAATGCTTAAGAAATTTGGAAGCAAGAATAGTTTCAAAAACTTTAGAAAGACAAGAGATGAGAGCAATTGGACGATAGTTGGAGGGTTGAGAGCGGTCACCCTTCTTTGGGACAGGTTGAATGTGAGCAAACTTCCAGCATGAAGGGAAGACGTTAGAGGATAGACAGAGACGAAAGAGTTTGCCTAGGCAGGGAGTCAGCACGGAAGCACAGTTTTTGAGAACAACAGGAGGAACACCGTCCGGACTGTACGCCTTATTAGTGTTAAGCCCAGAGAGGGTAGAAAGTACATCTTTAGATGAGATTAGGATGTTAGGCATAAGTAAGAGAGAGGAGGGCGGAGAGGGAGGAATAGCACCGGAATCATCCAAGGTGGAGTTTCTAGCAAAAGTTTGAGCGAAGAGTTTAGCTTTGTCAGAGGAAGAAGTGATGGTTGTGCCATCAGAGTGGGAAAGGGGAGGGAAAGACAAGGAAGAGAAATTGTTGGAGAGGTTTTTGGCTAGATGCCAGAAAGCTTGGGAAGAGCTAGAGTTGGATAGTTCAGTGCATTTATTATTGATGAAAGAGTGTTTGGCAAGTCGAAGAACAGATTTGGCTTGATTCCGGGCAGAAATATAAGAAGAATGAGAGTCTTGAGTTTTAAGGCGTCGGTACCGTTTGAATGCTTCCTCCTTATTGCGGACAGCAGTAGAACAGGCGTGAGTAAACCAAGATTTTTTAGCATTAGTCTGAGAGAAGGAGAATGGAATGTATGCTTCCATGCCCGATAGGATTACCTCGGTAATGCGTTCAGCACTCTCCGAGGGTCCCCGGCCACGGAAGCAGAAATCATTCCATGGGAAATCAAAGAAGTACTGCCGGAGAGCCTCCCAGTCGGCAGCGCCAAAGTGCCACAAGCGCCGCCGGCTAGGAGGATCGGTTGGCCGTACTGGAGAGATAGGACAGGTGACAGAGATAAGTTTATGGTCGGAGGAGCCCAGAGGAGAGAAAAGATCGACAGTATAAGAAGAAGGGTTAGAAGTTAGAAACAAGTCAAGAATGTTGGGCCGATCTCCGATGCGATCCGGGATACGGGTGGGTTGCTGAACTAACTGCTCTAGGTCATTTATGATAGAAAAGACGTAGGCTTGTTCACCAGGTGGATCAGTAGTGTGAGAGGAGAGCCATTGGCGGTGGTGAACGTTGAAATCTCCTAAGATGGAGATTTCTGAGAAAGGAGAAATAGATAGAATGTGTTCCACTGTAGATTTTAGATAGTCAAAGAATTTGGGAAAGTTGGTAGAGTTAGGGGAAAGATAGACAGCACAGAAATATTTAGTAAGAGAATGACAGGAAAGTTTGAGCCATAAAGTTAAGAATTCAGAGGAGTCGAAATCGGGAACACGAGAGCAAGTGAGTTTGTTCTGCACATATGCACAATATCCGCCTTTGGTTTTGAAACTAGGATAGAGAAAGTAGGAGGATACAGAGAAGGGGCTGCTGGATGTTGCTACAGACACCTGAGTTTCGGTGAGGAAGAGAAGATCAGGTTTGTAGGAGGAGAGATGGTGCTCAACAGAGTGAAAGTTAGAGGAAAGTCCGCGAATGTTGCAGAAATTAATAGAAAGAGTAACAGGCCGAGGTCCAGGTAATTGTGTGAGGTCGTCAGGGGATGGTCGGTTGGGTGTGGGGGCATTTATGGTCCCCCCCCCCTGGGGACTCCGAGGCTGGGCTAGAATTCATCATTTAGTTTTTTTTAATTTTGGTGTGGAGGAATGAAGTGTGGTGTGCATGTTTAGTGTAGTGAAGTGGATAGGAGGAGGAGGTGTTTGTGAGAGCTAGCTGGATTGCTCTCAGTGTAAATGAGGCACAAAGAAAATCAGTAAGAGAGGCCAAGCAAATGAAACAGGAGTTCCAGCGACTCTTTATCACATGCCTATAACCTCACCTGGGTCTAGCCCTGATCGATTGGTGCCTACAATCTCCCCACACAAATGATATGTGTGTGCTCCATTATGTCTCATTTGAGTGGACTAATGCCTCAAAAAGGGGACTTTGGGACTTCTTGAAATTCGGACCATCGGGTGAATTCGGATTTGGCCTCAAATTGAAAAATTCGGACTATTGGGAGATTCGAATCATCGGTCGTCGGATTAGGACTTTTACTGTACTAACACGTGATGCACACATTAGGACTTTTACTGTACTAACACGTGATGCACACATTTGTTTTATTTTATTTATTTATTTATCATTTATACTCTAGTGGTGCGCTGGATCTGTCAGAGTGAGGGTTGGTGTCGTCTACAGTTTCTTACAGTTTCTTACAGTAGATCCTCCGGAAAAAGGCAAACTAGGCCTGTGTATCCAGCTCAGTGCCAGTACTTGCACTGCTGCGGTCGTTCACGGTGTTGGCGGCGGCGGTAGCAGACGCAACATTTTTACTATTCTGTATTTTTGCTTTATAATCAAACTTCAAATCTTGTCTTCCCCATGCTTTATCAAGATTACTTTCAAACTTCCTTATTGATTCGGAATCGACTACATACTGGGGCAGTGCGTTCCACTCATTTACCACTCTATCACAAAATGAGTTCTTTGCCTTTTCAAGCCTATTTCTTTCTTTGTAAATTTTCTTAGAGTGTCCTCTCGTTCTTGTTCCCTCCAGCATCAAGAAGATACCTTCACACACATCCTCATCATACTTTCCTGACACTATCTTAAAAGTCTCTATCATATCCCCTCTCTTTCTCCTATATGCCAGTGTCAGAAGCCCCAGTGTCCTCAACCTCTGCTCATAGCCCGCGTTCTTCAACGTTGGTACTAGTTTGCTTGCTCTCCTCTGCACTTTCTCCACTGCTTCTATATCCTTTACCATACTAAAGGCAAGGATCTTTACTTTGTGTTTGTAGACCTGGAGAAGGCCTTTGATAGGGTGCCTAGAGATGTTGTGCAGTGGGCTATGAGGAAACTTGGTGTGGAAGAGTGGCTGGTGCGTGTGATAATGAAGATGTATGAGGATTCGCGAAGTGCGGTGAGGGTGAAGGGTGTACTGAGGGATGAGTTCGCAGTCCGTGTTGGAGTCCATCAGGGTTCAGTGTTAAGCCCCCTCCTCTTTATTATGGTCTTAGAGGCACTGTCTAGAGTTTTTAGAGGCGGACTCCCGTTGGACCTGTTTTATGCAGACGATTTAGTCCTAATAGCTGGCAGTGTGCAAGATGCTGAGGGCATGGCGAGCAAGGGTTTAAGAGTCAATATTAACAAAATCAAGGTTATGCATTGTAGATTGAGACGAGGCAATGTGGAAAAGAGCGGTGCATACCCATGTGCAGTGTGTGGAAAGGGAGTGGGCGCTAACTCAATTCAATGTAGCATCTGTCGATGTTGGGTACACCATGGGAGTAAGAACTGTAGTAGAATAAAGGGACCCCTGCCGAAGGATAAGTCAGAAATTGGGAGGTTTGACGTACCTCCCAATCTACCAAATAGGAAAACCTACTATTTGGTAGTAGTCTTGGAAAATCCAACGTCAAGGCTATTAACCTAATTGCAATGACGACTTGTCTATTTTGACTGCTATGTCGTCATTCCAACCGCGGTTAAAAAGAAAACGTCTAGAGTCTACTCCTTATCTTGCTTTAGGAGACGTTGTACATTAACCAAAACTACCACCGAAGGTGAAAAAAGCATAGAAGAGAAGAAAAAGGGGTTTAAGTTACCCGCTTAAGGCCCATCCCGTGTTTCCGTCATGTGCAGATCCCTGTCGAACGTGCGCATGAGCGACCCTCTCTTGTCATCACATCTCACGTCAGCAGAAGAACGCGGATGGGCAGGGGTCCGGCGTGAGGGAGGGTATTATGTACGTTGGATTTTCCAAGACTACTACCAAATAGTAGGTTTTCCTATTTGGTAGGTACGTCAAACCTCCCAATTTGTTAGTAGTCTTGGCAAATCCAACGTCAAGGCTGCATAACAAATAGGAGGAGGACATCCAAGCCCACCACACCAAAAAAAACAATGCATAAAACAAAATTGTGAATGACAAAGACAATTTAAACAGAGAGTTTAATAAAAGTGAAAAACTGAGGAGTAGCTAAAAAGAACAGTTTTAACACATGCCCGTCATCATAGTAATGCAAAAACATAGACTTGTCTGAAACCAAAAAGGTACTGTACCAATCCCTTTTCTTCAAAAACCACAAAAACACTGAACACAAGAACAAAACACAATTTTCAATGTGGCAAACACACTTATGTACTGGAACAATACTTCCCCAACTTGCAATCCAGTGTTGCAAACCCGTACACCCCCCCCCCCCCCCTTTGTCAAATAAAACAAAGGAAAAGAACGAGGGACAAGGGGGGAAGACCAGGGATCTTCGCCAGAGCACCAGGAAACACGACCCCCGAGAGCAATCACCGGCCGAGGGGGTCGAACACTGGACACGGAGAGGTAGGAGGAGATGAAGGAATTGATAGAAGACCACAAAACCGCTGAGGCGATGGCAGGTAAGGATCGACGTGGCAGGAACCGGAAGGAGGCAGCAAAGGATCTGACATCGTGCGCAGAACCCCTACAAACAGGGTGACGGGCACGAACGGTCCGACAAACGTGGCGGCCCATTTTTTTTTTTTTTTTTTTTTTTTCTTTCTATGTGATTGAGGGAGGCAAAAGGCATAACTGCCTATAGCGAGTGCCTCCCCCATAGTTGAAAGTGACAGGGCCAAAATCAAGGGACGTTCGAGCCAAAATGCCTGGACACACGGAGTTTGAAGCAATTTAAGTCATAGGAAGAGGGAAAGACTGATTCTGGGAGAGAGTTCCAGAGCTCAGCTGTTGAGTAGAAGAAAGTTTGAGAGTAACGTTTCACTCTTGGGTTGGAGAGTTGCACAGAGTAGGGGTGGGATTGAGTTGCAAGACGGGTACCACGTGCCCTACGTAAAGGAGGTGGTAATGCACTGGGATAGCTCTGAGGAACACTGATTATTATAGTAGCGATAGAATAGCGAGAGAGATGCAACATTGCGGCGGAGAGAGAGAGACTGCAGAGAGTTGGTGAGTGGACGGGAGTTAATGATACGAAAGGCCTTCCTTTCAACTTTGTCTAGGAGAGCGGTGTGAGAGGAACCTCCCCAGACATGTGAACAATACTCAATACAAGGGCGCACTATGCCCCTGTACAGAGCAAGAAGCTGTGCAGGGGAAAAGAACCCCCTAAGGCGGTTGAGCACACCGAGCTTCTGGGAGGCTGCCTTAGCAAGACTGGTAATATGGTCCTTCCATTCATTACGTTTGTCGTTGAGGAATTGCTGGCTGGGGCGTTCTGAAAAAGTAATGGAGTAGTGTAAGGTTGAGTCGTCTGCGTATGAATGGATGGGAATTAAGATACAGTTAAGGAGATAATTTATAAAAATTAGAAAGAGAATAGGAGATAGGACAGAGCCCTGAGGAACACCGGAGTTTATAGGGTGAGGAAGTGAACAATGGCCGTCCACAACCGCGGCTATGGAACGGCCGGAAAGGAAATTAGAGACAAGCTGTTGCACCTGCGAGAGCCTCCCACCTGTCCGAGGAGACACCCACACAGCAGTACCCGAAGGCGGCGCCACAGACGCAACAGAGGAGTGCAAGGCTGACACCGGGCACAACACATGGCGAGGATGCCCACGCCGTAAAGCCTGGACGGCGAAAGGCTGGAAAACGGGGGCCTCCCTCCCATGCGTGGTAACAAAAGGAGGGGAGGCGAACGAGACGCCATGCAAGGACGGGGAGAATCGCACGCAGTCCCGGGGCCGTGACAATGCCGCTAGTGCAGACACCCGATCCCCAGTGGCCAGAGCGACAAGGAAGAGTGGACGCCCGAGCAACGGAACCGGCGTAGCGGCCCTTGTATACGTGGGTGAAGCCAGAAGGACCAGAGCCCGCCCCAGATCCCACTGCGGAGGGACCTGGCGCGGAGGCGGTCGATCCCGGAAGGCAGCCGTCAGGAAGGAATCCAGCTCCTGTGGCGGAACGACCAGCCCAGCGACGGACCCAAAGACCCCCCGGACGGCAGACAAGTGGGTACGTATAGCGTCGACTTGAAAGTGACGTGTATGGAAGAGGTGAAACTAGGAGCGTAGGACGAGGGAAGGAGAGCCAACTGGCAGGCGAGTGGCCTGTAGCCACCTAGCAAACGACCTCCAGCGGGACCCGTAAGTCCCCCAAGGAGAAGACGGCCAGGAACGCTGCAGGAAGTCAGTCAGGGCCCGGCCGGGGACCGGGAGCCACCGTGCCTCATGAACAAGCACGATGCGAAGGCCAACGAGGTCCGCAGGTCCCCAGCCTAGCCCAAGTGGAAGCCAGAAACAGGTAGAGGGACCGGACTCGGGCACCACCGCGGCAACCGGGCGTACCAAGCCCGTGCCGGCCACAGAGGCGCGAGGAGCCAGACGCAGCCGTGGTACAGTCGCAGCCTCGCGAGGACTGGGCACATCAACAGCGCGTCTGGTGGCGGAAAGATGTATATCGACCGCCACCTGTACCAGGCTACCATGAAAGCGTCCGGACCCCCCCCCGGAGCGCGAGGCCGGAGGGAGAGGTCCAGAGGCAACGGGCGCGGCACCCCCGATGCGAACAAGGTGACCTCCGGAACACCTCAGGAAGCCGCGAGGTCGGCGAACACAGTCCGTTTCATCGCCCATTCTACAAGAACGCCCTGCCCTCTCGACAGGGCGGCCGCCCACAGGGTGGCAGGCCCGGGCAGGGAGGAGGCATGCAAGGAGAAGGGGTGTCGGTCCGCGAGGAAGAACAACTCCACCGAGACCCCCAATAGAGTCAACGACCTGGAGGACCCCCGCATTAGGAAACAGTGGACAGCTTGTCTGAGTGTCCAACCCGAAGGCCACCGACTTTCCCCGAAGGGCCAGCGCGTGGTCCCGCAGGAAGAACAAAGGAACCAACAGTCCGAGGGCATAGACAGGTAAGTGGAGGGAGACCCACCCATCTGCCGGGAAGTGGACGTCCCAGGGTCGATCGGGAACCTCACCCAACCACGCTCGACGTATCTGTGGCTACCCAGACCGTCCGCGGGGGGGCGGTCCAGGGCACAGCCGCAGAGAGCGAGCCCCGAGCAACCCAGCGACCGAAGCGTCTGCGAACGGTACGCGGGAGCGGCAGGAGCCGATCCATAGGGGCAACGGAAACACCGCGGTGCCCATGAGGAGGAGGCGGCGTAGCCAGAGGCTCCCTAAGGGAAGGGGCAGAGCGGCCCAATGCAGCGAACCCACGAACGAGGCCCAGAGCCACCCCGGGAGGGAGACCAAGTGCAACACGGCGAAGACCTTCCACCGAAGGTGCACCGCAGCCGGCAGACCCCGGGTCACCGTAGCGCCGGACAAAACCCATGCGAGACCGACCCATGGCACGACACGCGACGGGGTCAAGCGTGACTTGGGAACATCGAAGGGGAACCCTAACCGTGCGATGTGGCGAATGACTGTGAGGGCGTCGCCAATGCACAGTCCTAGGGCTAAGGAAACTACCAACCAATCGGCCAAGGAAAACAGGATCTGGAGCCCGCTCCTGAGGAGAGGACCCAGAGCCTGCCCCACCAGTGCGGAGAAGATCCGCGGCGCGATGTGGAGACCGAAGGGAAGGCCGTCAAACAGGAACACACGATCGGAAGTCAGAACGGCCAAGAATCGCTGGAAGCGAGGATGGAGAGGAACGAGCCAAGACGCATCCTGGAGGGCCAGCGACACTACCCACGACAGAGGGCGCAGGGCCAGGCGTACCAGGGGTACCGGCAGCATCCGAAACCGTGTGTGCACGATGTGCCCGTTGAGGGCCGACAGATCCACCACCGGTCGCATCGCGTTGCAGTTCGTCGACGGTACCAGAAAGACACGGGAGAGGAAAACCGGGTGACCGGCGGTCAACTCCCTCGAAGCTACCCAGCTCGGGCATGGAAGTGAACACGTGGGCCACCCTCTGAAGAGATGGGCCAGCATCGGTGACAAGAGCGGAGTGGGGGTCTGGACGTCCACCTCCAGGTGAGACCCCTCCGCGCAACCCGCCGCCCCCAACGTCCCTCGCGGCCACCGAGGGGCGCAAGGGCGAAAACAACCCGAGGGAGCACCCGAGAGGAGGGGAGTGACCCGGTCGGCCAGGCGAGAAGGAGAACAAGGAGGCCGACCCAGAGAACCTACACATTGTGTTGACGTGGAGGTACCCCCGGTACGGGCCGTGCGGGCATGAGCGCCACGTTGACCTCCTCTACCCCCCCCCCCAACCTCGTCGAAAAGGGCGGGCCACCCCAACCCCAGGCCGTCGCGGGGCTGACCCCGTCGAAGGGCGGCCGGAAGTGGAAGGCCGGCCAGCCCCGACACGGCGGGGATGAAAGGGGCAAGAACAGAAGGGCAAGGCGGAACCGACGCACTGGCCTGCAACGTCCCAGTCCTGCGCCCGTGCAAGGCGGCAGGACTTGCAGCAGCACCCCGAAGAGGACCGGCAGAAGGACGGGACTGAGAAGACCCCGCGCGCGACACAGCGCGTCGGTGCGTGACGTAAGCAGGGTCCGCAACGACACAGCGCGTCATCGCGTGTCGGAAGCAGGGGCCGCCGACAGAGAAGCGTAGCATTCCCAAGCATCCTGCTTAAAAAAAAACGACGTATATAGCGCAGAGTACAACAAACCCTGACGAATATCCAAGGGGGCCGGCCGGTAGAACGAGGACCGTACCGTCGGGCGTTGCCGAGTTGCCGCGCACAAAACCGCCTTCAGATCGAGAACCAAAGACACCGCGAGCCGAAGGTGGATCCGCTGAACGCGGTCCAAACCCTCGCGAAGATCGCCTGGCGCAGACGCCTCGAAAAGCCGCAGGTGGTGAACAGACGTCTGGAGGGAACCTAAAGACAAGACAATAAGTCCGTCATCCTCTGTCGCAAGGGAAAAACCTTGGCGACAGAGGGCTGATCCGGGTGAGAGAAGAACGGGGTAGCAATAGAACAAAGTTCAAGAACGGGCGCGCTTATCCAGGACCAGAACGCGCCGTCCAACCCGCCGACAGACACAAGAGGAGGCAAAATCAGTGATGACTCCGGGGGAGGGTCTGAAGGAGAGCCGTCGACGGATCGGTGTGTGAAGTCGAAGGCCTCAGCAAACCAGGCCTCCAATGGGAGAGGGTGACCGAGCATGATGGCTAAGCCAGGCGTACCGGCGTTGCACAAACCTGTCCCATAGGAGGACAGACCCGTCAACACAGCCAGGGACTGAACAGCCGGAAGGATGTCAGGGCGGCTGAAGTCTGACCAGAGCGTAGGCCTGCAGAAGGGAGGGGGACCGTAGCAGGGGTAGGTAGGGTGAGGCGCTGAGGGTGAGTCACTGCCAAGAAGCGCGAGAAGAGGGAGTCTTGCATCGACTCCAAGCGCCCGTCGATGCGTGACACAACCCAGCCCTGCATAGCTGACAATCGATCCGAGAGAGGTGACCCCCCCCAAGATTGGTCGGCCCGCAGGGGCGAGCGTGAGCGGGAGCGAGACCCACGACACGAACCAGCAGCGTCGCGGCCCAAGGAAGGCGAGCGACGACGGTTGTGTCGCCGTTGAGGGACTCGTCCCCGATCACGAACGGCCGAGGGGGAAACATCACCATCCCCCTCTTCCAGCGACACGTCAGCTCCTGAGAAAGGGGACCCCGAAACCTCGCGAAACCCCACCGAGGCAAGAGGAGGGGTACCCCCGTGGCGAGACGGTAAGTGAAGGTCAGGAAGAGAAGAATGAGGAGGAGCAGGACGACGGGAGTGGGAAGGTTGGCCGGGTGAAAGGAGGCCAGAAGGAGCCGCAGGGGGAAACAGAGCAAGGATCCCCGGGGCTGAGATAACAGGGCGGCCCGACACCGAGGCGGAGGAGGGAGGGACCTCCACCGTGGGACGAGACCGTGAAGGAAGAATAGGCACTGAAGCAGGTGAAGTAGGAGAAGCAACGACATCCAGGCGGACCCTCCTGGCAGAGGGCCAGCTACAGCATGAACAACCGCGCGCGGAGAGGACAACGTAAGAGGAAGTCGTCTGGGCTGGGGAAGCGGGCGGAAGGGAGTAGAGCCCCTATCCGTAGAGGCCAGGGGAGGGCGCACAGGGGCAGAGCCGCTAACCCTGGCCTCAGGGCGAGAACCATGACGAGGGCGATGGGCGTCGTCAAGGCGATCAGGAGGACGACGAGGGGCAGTAGAGGACGGACGACGAGGCGAGCGAGAGCGTGGACGGAGCTGGGGAACCCCCCGACGATGGGACGACCAGCTGCGGGACCCAGGGGAGAGGGCCCGAGCAGGGAGAGGGCCAGGTGAACGGCCTTCAGTCGGGTCAGGGATACCCAGGGCGACGCGGATCCGGTCGGCAACAAAGGCCGGGGAACGGTGGCCCACAGTCCTAATGTGGCGGGAGACCATCGTCCACACCGACGGAAGGGAAGCAGAGGCCACAGCCGCCGCCGAGGAACCAGGGCCATGGTGCAGCACATCCACCAGGGCCAGACACGTGCCACACAGAGCAGGGAGGTAGGCCGTAGAGGACACACAGAGCGAGTGGCGCAAGCAGGACTTGTGGCTCTCCAAGCACGGGGAGCGTCAACCAAGGCGAAAGCAAGGCAGCCTACCTGCACTAGAAGAACACACACCATAATCAGCACGTCGAAGGAGTAAGTGGAGAGAATGTCCAAGAAGAACCAGGGAAGGAGCATGGGGAAACAGGAACACACATGCAAACAGGTATCCGTACTCACCCTAAACTGGGAGCACAGAGGTAGGTGAGGAGGGCGGCCGAGGCGGAAGAGCACTAGCAGAACCTGCAAAGATGGAGAAAGTGTTAACCACCACTCAACATCTTACATGCAGGGCATATAACATCAGTAAAGTGCATACACCAATATAGTATCAGGCAACAAGATGACATAAAAAAAAGTCAATAGTGAAAGCCAACTATTACCGCAAATTTGCGGGCCAATGGAGGCATAACCGTACCGACACCACCCTCCCGCAATTTTGCGGGACCCCCCAACGATCTCTGTAAATTTGCGGGGAGCCGAAACGTCCCAGAGGACCGAATCGAGCTCCCGCAAATTTGCGGGACCGGCCGAGATGGTCCGGCGCCGAAAAAAAGCGAGAGGAGCGTCTAGGGAATACCAAAAAAGGCCACAAAAAATGCGTCATCTCCTTATGAACTCCAAGCAATGATGGCCATCAAGCTGAGCAGTGTCTTCCTTGAATTTATCCTGACTCAACCGGTAAAGGGAGAGGCAAGGAAGACACACCAGGGGAGAGGAGGCACATCCCCCAGGAACCACCCAACCCACAGAGATAGAGCAAAGCCCATGAGGAGAAGTGGCAGGGAGGGTGGTTTGGCACAAACAGGGGCCCCCGTGGGGTACCCCTGGATAGGGCAAAAGACTATGAAAGGATGGAGGTGAATCAGGAAGAGAAAACAAAAACCAGTAAATGAAACTGGTGAGAAAAAGGGTGGCCTAGCCGTGAGCAGAGAATGTGTCAGGGGCGAAAAACCCTGTGGTGTGAAGAAGGGGCCCCCGTGGGGTACCCCTGGAGTATCACGAACCACCTGTCGCCCAGGCCCTTGAGACACAGTGAAGGACTCGAAAGGGGGGACTCGGGAATAACGCTAATAATGCGGCCGACACAAACTCTACAAACAGCACCGCCACCAACGAAATCTCAGATTGTTTACCAACGGTACACCTAGGCTATGAAAAAATGAAAACTCATAGGGGCATAGCAATTCCTGAATGAGAAAACGAGCTAGGCTAAATTAAGCTAAAAGCTAAACTATGCCCAGACTAACAAGAATATGAAAAGAGAAAGAATGAAAAACATATACGAGGAACGCCAGGCGCCCCCGTACCTTCGGTAGGCTATTTCCACACACGTCTCCATTATACACACTTAGGAGCCCATTTACGTGTGCCCTAGATCACGTAACATCTGTCTAACAAAAAAGAAGGCCAGATAAGCCGAAACGAACCTAAACAGGGTGAATTAAAGGAGCACAACAAAAACGACTTCATTCAATGGAGCGCGTGAAAAAATGATGACAAGAGAGGGTCGCTCATGCGCACGTTCGACAGGGATCTGCACATGACGGAACACGGGATGGGCCTTAAGCGGTAACTAAGGTAAACCCCTTTTTCTTCTCTTCTATGCTTTTTTCACTTTCGGTGGTAGTTTTGGTTAATGTACAACGTCTCCTAGAGCAAGATAAGGAGTAGACTCTAGACGTTTTCTTTTTAACCGCGGTTGGAATGACGACATAGCAGTCAAAATAGACAAGTCGTCATTGCAATTAGGTTAATAGCCTTAACGTTGGATTTGCCAAGACTACTAACAAATAGAGAAATTTGAGTGCGTAGTGTGCAGAGGCGAGCTTGTGTTAGGTGATGATCCTGTGGCTGTGAATTTTGGAAATGAGTCTTTGGAGCTGGTGAACAAGTTTTGTTACCTAGGAGATACCATCTCTGCCGGTGGTGGGGCCGAGGCTGCCACTGTTGCTAGAATTAGGTGTGGCTGGGGTAAGTTCAGAGAATAATAAATTAATCAGTGATAGGCAATATGGTTTTAGACGATGTCGATCAACTGCAGACATTCTTTGCCTTCTTACGCATCAAAGCAACCAAGCTACAGACCAACATGGTGAAACACATACAATAGCACTGGATATATCAAAGGCATTTGATAGAGTCTGGCATCAATCCTTATTGTCGAAGATGTCACACTACGGCCTTGCATCATTAGTTCCACTAATTTCTTCTTATCTTCATAACAGAAAAATACGTGTAATGGTAGATGGCCTTTATTCTCAATTTCACTCAATAAATGCTGGTGTTCCCCAGGGATCAGTTTTGGCCCCAACTCTGTTCCTCATTCATATCAATGATCTCATATCTACCACTCATAATCCAATACATTCCTACGCAGATGACTCAACACTCCACAGTTCCTTCACATTTACCAATTCTTTCACCCAACCCGATCTTATAAATTCAAAAATAAACACTGCAATTTCTCTGAACCAGGACCTTTCTAGAATTAATGAATGGGGACAAGAGAATCTAGTTTCCTTTAATGCACAGAAAACCAAGTACATTCAATTTTCTAACCGACAGAATCTCACGGATTTTTAATAATGTAAATATTCCCACTTCCCCTAGTATTGACATTCTCGGTGTAACATTAACTACTAACTTGAGCTGGACACATTATGTTAGAAGCATTGCTAAGAATGCCTCTAAAAAACTGGGACTCCTGTACAGAGTTCGAGAATTCTTCACTGACGAGCAGTTGGCCGTAATATATAAAAGTCATGTGCGCTCTCAGATGGATTACTGTTCACCTCTGTGGGGTGGAAGTGGAGTGGTTGCATTGAGGCAGTTGGACAAAATTCAAAATAAAGCTATTAGATTAATCAATAACCCTGCAATCACACAGGACCTTCCTACATTAGCCATACGAAGAAACGTTGCATCCCTTGCATTATTCTACAGATATTTTCACAGCAATTGTTCCGAGGAACTTGCTTCAATTGTGCCGCCTCCACATCTTTCCCCGTAGAACTAGGGCAGCTGAGAGCGCCCATGAATTTACACTTTCTCCTCCACAATGCAGAACTTCTGCTTATCAGAATTCATTTATCCCCAGAGCTACTACTCTTTGGAATTCACTTCCCTCGAATTGCTTTCCACAAACTTACAATCAACAAATGTTTAAATCCAGTTGTTACAAACATTTTATGAATGGAGGATGCCTTTAGGCACATGGACCTTTTTGTTTTATCTGTGTTTTTCCTTCCTCCGTTCATTGTCTCTTAAAAAAAAAAAAAAACAAAAAAAAAAAAAAAACTGATGCCAATCCTGACCATGAAAAGTAGAGGAGAAGTCAGAAAGAGGAGTAGAGGAGAACAGAATGGAGCGTAATGAGAATGGTGAGATGGATGTGTGGGGCCAGGCTACAGGATAGAATAACAAATGTTGAGCTGAGGAGACGTTTAGGTATAAAGAGTATTAGCGAGGTGATGCGTACAAGTAGACTGGGATGGTATGGACATGTGGAGAGAATGGATGAACAAAATTGGGTGAAAAAATGCAGGTCTGTGATTGTGGAGGGAGCTGCACCAAGGGGTGGACCGAGGAAGACCTGGGATCGGACTATACATGCCGATCTCAAATCCAAGAAATTGACAAGTGAAGCAGCCCTTAACAGGGTTGCCTGGATCGCCGCCATTAGGACAAGAGACTGAAACTGCACTTATGTGTGGAACACTCAGTCTTAAAATTTTATGTATGTATGTATGTATGTATGTATATGGAGCCCACACCTGGTTCGCATATTCCAGGTGCGGCCTAACCAGCGCTGTATAGAGATTCCTGAAGATTTCTTCGTCAAGTGACACAAATGTCCTCCTTATCAGCCCTACAATTCTATTGGCTTTGTTTATCTTTTCCGCTAAATGTTCTGAGAAATTTAACTTATTGTCTATCACTACTATATCCTTTTTTGCATTCACTTTCTCCATCGCTTCACACATACTGTATCCTACCTTGTCTATCTTGCTTGTCCCAATCCGCATGTACTTGCATTTTTTGGATGAAAAGGCATTAACCAATGTTCAGACCATCCTTTCATGCCCTCCACATCTCCTTGAAGCAAACCCACATCTTCCTTACTCCACACATTTCTATACAGCTTAGTGTCATCCGCATACCGGTATATCTCACTTCCATTAGTTATAACTTCAGGTAAGTCGTTGATAAATATAACGAACAGTAGTGGTCCCAACACAGATCCCTGAGGTACCCCACTTGTAATTTCCCTCCACCCCGAGCCTATTCCATTCACCAGTACACTCTGTCTCCGATCTTTCAGGAAGACTTCTATCCATTTCACACATTTCTCTCCTATATTATAGCTTCTAACTTTCTCTATTTAGTAGTAGCCTCTACGTCTCCAACGTAGAGCTATATACCTATCGTATAATTCCGTTCCGCTCTGGAGCGGACAATTATCGTAATCACTAGCGCGATTAAATCGATAACATCTAGAGTAGCACCTTACTCTCTCTACTAGGTACGTTGTAGACACTCTTGAGGCTACTATTTTAAAGGAAATGAAAATGTTGATGAGAAAGAAGAGAAAATTGCAGAACATTGTCCATCCTATCTGGCTCCTTAAGCCATTGTCACGGATCCACCGCACAACCCGACCGGGTTCATTAGATCATCCAGGTATCAAGTTAATTAGACAAGATTGGATGGGCAGGGGTACGGCGTGAGGGCGGGATACTATGACGTTGGATACTCCGAGGCTACCTACCAAATAGAAGGTTTTCCTTCTTTGGTATTGGGAGAGTGTCAAATCTCCCAATTTAGTAGTAGCCTCTACGTCTCCAACGTAGAGCTAGAGTAACAAATCGGAGGCGGACATCCAAGCGAAAAAACACAAACTTAGCCCTTAGGAAATATCAGGACAATGGAAAGACTGACTTAAACAAGAGAGTTTATATAAAGAGTGTACAGACAGGTGCATATGAAGAGAGGTCAAGTACAGTCAAGTCTTATGCCATGAGATAACTTAGCCTAAGACAAAGAATGATGCATTTCATAATGATGAATATAAAGTCCAGGATGTCCCCCCCCCCCCCCCTTCCTTCCTTCAGGAAGAAAGCAGGACGACCCATACTGGAACGAGTAAATACCGGCATACGCCGAATATGAGTACCGTACAGGATGTGACGAGAAACTACATGAGCAGTGTCAGTGACGAGCACTAAAAGCCATATGAGAAAAGTTCAGTGGTATGAGGACAAGACATACCGAAAGAATGTAGTATACTTAAGACTAGAAAGTATCACAAAAGCTTAGCCCAGTTATTAATCTTTAACATAGGTGCAAGTATGGGTATAGTGCAATACCCTTCCCTCCCCCCCCAATAAGGAAGGACAGGACAGGAGAAGGACAAGAGACAGAAGGAACCCCGCAGGGAGACCCTGAGGGAACATGCAGGCCCAACGCACTACAAGGACGCCCAGGTCTGTCGGTGGACAACGACAGAGAGGAGGAGACAAACGTGGTGGAGGAAGACCAAAGCTCTGTGTCGGCAAAGTCCGGGCGAGAAAAAGCAAGTAAAACCTGAATGGAGCAGCGTACGAACGGACAGCATGAGCTGTGCCCTGAACGTACGGGTTACCGGCCCGAAGAACCCGACACAGGTGAAGTCCCACAGCACGGCAATCAAGCCTCCTATCGGACGTAGGCGCCACCCGTAATGTCAACCCCGACACTGGCCTGGCCGAGTACATATACGGATGTAGGGTTTGAACCGGGCAGAACGGACGATGAACCCTATCACGTGTGGAAGCCGGTACAGGAAAGGCCGAAAAACAGGAGTGTCGCGTACGGTTGTAGCCACAAAACTAACAGACGGAGCCAAAGTAACTGACCCAAGGACGGGAGAAAACGGAAGCAAGGCCGGGTCTTAGACATGGCAGCCATCTCCGAGACGCCGTCACCCGCCGCCAAAGCCTGAAGGAACAGTGTCACGGCATGCAAGTGTTCAGGCGCGGGGTAAATAGTGTAAGAGGCAGACGAGAGCCTCCGCCAGAAACCACTGAGGAGGAATCTGACCCGGGATAGGCCTAAGTCCAAAGCAGGCCCGCATGAGGAAATCCAACGCCCTGTGAGGAACGACCAACCCCGTGAATGACTCAAACGGTACCCAAATGACCAACAGGCGGGTCCTAAGCGTGGTGCATATGTTGGGACGCATCTCAAAAATAACCAAATGAGGTAGGGAAACACGAACGCCACCGACAGGCGTGTCCGTGACGTGTTGGTCATCCCAGAAGGAAAACCGTGCCAGTGAGAGACGGAAGTCTGCCACTGAGAATGCGGCCAGTGGAGAGGATTTGACAGTCAAAGAACGACTAAACTTCGGCAGCCACCCTGCCTCACAAACATCCACGATGTGAAGGCCAACGAGGGCCCGAGGCCACCAATCGATCCCAAGTGGAAATCGGGGAACGATAGGGGAACAGGACTCGGGCGCCACCACCACAGCTGAGCGGACCAGGCGTGTGCCGGCTAGATGGAAGTGAACAACCAAACAAAGTTCATTTACCCACTCAGCCTGCGGAGGACTTTGCACATCAAAAAGGGCGTCGGGTGGCGGAAACACATCGAATACGGTGTGTTGGAAAGACCAAACTACCCGGGTGCTCTGTCCCATCGACAGAGCAACCGCCCATAGGTCGGCAGTCCCGGGTAGGCAGGGTACAGGCAGTGCGACAGGGGAAAGGAGTGCATGGCAAAAGAGGTACCCCGCCAGGTCCTGAAGAACGAAAAGACTACGCAGTCACCCGACTCAGGGTGACAGGCGTGCTCGACCTGTCCCAGTCGAGGCCCGCCCACGGCACATCTTGCAACGGTGGAAGGCAGGACTCGGGAACGGCGACTAGGAATCCGAACCGAGGAACGAGGAGGAACAAGGAGAGCGGCGTGCACACAGTATGCGGGTGAGTTCGCGGAGAAGATCCCACCCACCAAGGAAAAGAGGAGCGGAAGACCCCGAGTGAACAGGGGAGGCAAGGCCAGTCCGACGAGGGTCGTAAAGACACGAGGGGCGACATGGAGACCGAAGGGTAAACCGCCGAACGTGACATAATGAGAGTCATCAATACGAGGCACGACAGGTCGACCACCGGTCACAACATCTCGTTGTCTGTCACGGACACCAGAAAGAAATGCGACAGGAAGTCCCGCTGGTGAGGCGAGACTACCCGAATAATCCCATGGACAGAATAACAGAGGCGACGTCTGGGGAGACAGGCCGAGGTCACGCAGGTCGCCGGAGCGGAAACGTGGACCGGCACCCCGAGGACAGACCCCCGCCGCATTACCCGGCGTGCCCACGAACGGCGAAGCAAAACCGAGAGTGGGGACGCAAGAGCCGGTAGGGGCCCCGAGTCTGGCGGCCTCGTTACGAGCCAGCCTGCCGACCCCAACGAAGAGGAAGCGGTTGAGGAGGGTCGGGACATCCCAGGCGGACGGGGAGCGAAGAGCCCCGCAGCAGCAAAGAGGGAAGACCCCTGCCATGCAGGAGCAGAGAAGAGCCCCTCCGGAGGGAGCACAGAAAGCAACAGCGACGTGCTGACCTCAGCCGGCGCCAGTGTACAGAAGGAAAACCACAGAGACTGGCGACAACGCGCAGCCTCATAGAAGGGACACTGCAGGAAGCCGACGGAGGCGAGCCGCAGTTGCAGACGTCCGAATTGGGCCCCACCCTTCCCGAGCACCCTAGTTGGAGGAGCTACAATAAGCCTGAGGGGAAGCCGAGCTAGGTGCAGACGCTCGAAGATGGTGGAGAGCATGCGAGCAGTGCGCCGCCAGGGCTTGTGAACACGTTCCAGGGCACCCTTCTCTGGTGGCGTGAAGGAACGTGGCATACGTTCAGAAAGACAACGTAGGGGCAAAGAACCAGGCCCAAAATGGAGGTGAAACCCCGGATGAAGGCATGACGAGGCTCGACACGGAGGAGCAGCCGACAGGAGGGAGTGGGGAAGAACCCATCTCCGACCGAACCCCGAAGTTGACGCCCTCCGTCAACCACAAGGAACAGTAAAAGTGAAACTATGGAAAGACACAACTGAAACTCATACGACGCCGACAGAGTGGGCGTGTCGACATGTACGTCTCGTTGAGCAAAGGCTTCGAGCTGTACCTGCCAACTCGCAGGCACCGGGCGCACTCCTTGTGCATGTGTAAGAGCTCGTTCCGGGAGGGATGCCGCCACGTGCCCTCACGATGACGGCTTCCCGTAAAGGGAAGGGAAGCGACGTCCGTTAGGGACCGGAAACGTCCCGAGGGACGGAACGTGGACAGGCCGACCAACCAGCCCCAGGCTACACGCAGGGAGCATGACTTAAGAAGTCGATGCCGCCTGGGAGCGAGTGGGAGGATGGACAACCGGAGCAGCAACCACAGGTAGAGCAGGTTACGTAGGCAAGAACACCGCCCAGTACGGAAGCACGCCCGGAGATCGTACAGGGGAAGAGACAGGGCGGGGTGGAGCCGTAGACCGTCGGCGACGTGGTGAAGGAGAGCGGCGTCTCCCCTACGACCCGGCGTCCTCGGAAACAGTAGGGACGTCCGAACGAGGCACCGGGGGAAAGCGTTCAGGCGCCAGGGAGACAGCAGAGGAAAGGGGAAGCATGGCACGCACTCCTTCGTTGAGGAAGCGCGGAAACCGTCGGAGGCGGTCCGTGACAGAGAGAGCGAAACCACGAACATGGAGCGCAGAGGCGAGACCTTGCCTCTACAGCGTCCGCGAACGTAGGACGAGACCCAAAGGTCAAGATCGACGAGACACGGTCTACACCTCCGAGGGTTAAACCCATCGCGGTTGGAGCACAAGACATGGGTAGGACTCTCCATGTCCCAATGGGCATGGCAGGACGGGAACCCCCACGGTGTGCGCAGGGAGGAAAGGACATCCTCACTGCAACCAGAAAGAAAAAAGATACCGATGGCCCATGTATGAAGCGCCCCAGGCAGAGCAGGGGAAGAAAGCAGGCGGGCCACAAAGAGTTACCACAGGTAAATAGGAGGGACGGTAGTAGAGTGTCCCAAGAATACCGCCATGTACATAAGCATGGGGCGGATGGAGGCAAAACCGGTCAGCGGTGGCCTCCGGAGCCTTGGGTGGAGCCACATGGACGGCCTGAACCAGACAGAGGAGTCGGAGATCGTCGGCGGGATGGGGAAGGAGAGCGACGACCCACCTTCGTTGCGGAGTCCTCGGAAACAGCCAGGACGCCCGAACGAGGCACTTGGAGGAAAGGCGATCTGGCGCCTTGAAGACTTCCGACGCGCACAAGGAGGAAGTGACATCCACATCGCAATTGGAAAGTAAAAGATACTGATGTCCCATGTATGAAGCACAGGAAATGTGTGCAAGCACAATATTGGTAAAAAACCCTTGAATCCTTGATATGTTGAGGCAGGGAAGGACGAAAAAGGGGGCCCTTCGAAATAGGCACGAGGGCAGAAAAACGCACAAAAGTGGTCACTACACCCTGCAAATGGAGCATTTAGTAATAGCCTCTACGTTCCAACGTAGAGCTATATACTTATCGTATAATTCTGCTCCGCTCTAGAGCGGGCAATTATCGAAATCACTAGCGCGATAATACGATAACATCTAGAGTAGCACCTTACTCTCTCTACTAGGTACGTTGTACATACTTTGGAGGCCACTATTTGAAAAGGAAAATTAGAAAATATTGATGAGAAAGAAGATAAAATTACAGGATTTTAGGCCATCCTATCTGGCTCCTTCAGCCGTCTTGACGGATCCACCCCACTACCCGACAGGGTTCATTGGGCATTCATTTTCGCGCTACTCAAGCCTTCACACTCGCTGTTTTCTACGCGCCCGATTTTTGTGCTGCTACTCCTGTCGCCTACCCTTTGGGTGAGTTGTGGGCCTTATTTATGGTACCTAAGGTTATTAGACAGATGATCTGTGATGTAGGCACGCTTCAAATGGGCTCTTAGGTGTGTTCCTTTGAGTATGGCGTTGAAACTGGTTGGTCACGCTTCTGCGCATGCGTCGCCCTTCGGCGATTGTTATTCTTTAGGCCTTTGCCTGTTTTTATCATCATTTTCACTTGCGGTGGCTTAGTTTTGTTACCTGGTCGGTTCTATTACGCTTTGTGCTTATTTTCTGCTTTCATTGCGTGGTGTTTGCGAAAAGTTAGGCTAACTTGTGCACTTTCGTTTGTGATGAAGGGGGCATAGCCCCCCTTGCCTTGACAGGTTATTTTGGCCTTATGTTTTGCTTACCTTCACATGATTGTTTCGCATTGGAGTGTGCCCTGTGTTTTTTTTTTTTTCTGCCACTCAACCATGGCTAGGCCCCCTGTTAATAGCCTAACTTTTAGTTGGAGGGGGGCGCCAGGGCTAGGCCTCATGTTCCTAGCCTAATTTTTTAGAAGGGGGAGAAGGGACTTTTGGTAGACCGTCATTGTTGCCTCGTCGCTCTTGCTTGCCGATCTATGGTTTTACTAAACCACCTTAGGCTCGCAGGGGTATGACGCTTTGGTTTTACTAAACCTTCTGTGGGGCACCCTTTTTTCGTCTGACGCTCGCTCCCGCGCTGTCTCTCCCTTATTTTGTTGGCGCTCCCCTAGGCCTTGAGTTCATGAGACACAGTCTTCCCCTTAATTGAACTCCCTCATACATTGAGGTCCCCGCGGCACGGTCTTCACCTCCTTTGAGCTCTACGATGCCTTGAACTGTCGTCCCTTCCACCCTTTTTGGTGACGCGGGTCTCTGGGAAGGGCTCCGCGCCCACTCCGCCCTGCAGCGTGGACAAATCCCGCTCCAGGTCGGTCCTATGCTTCCGACATGTTCTCGTTTTTGGCTGCTGTGGTCGGGTCACTCTGGACCCGCTCCGCCCTAGGATGGTACTATCCGTCTCTAGGTCGGTCCTCTGCATCGCACTGTTTTATTTTTGCTCATGCAAGCTCCCCTGCCAGCTGTCCTGCTGTGCACTTGGGTTGAGCCTTTTGGTTGGTATTTACCTCCATCTCCCTTTCCGCTCGAGGGCGGACTAATCCGCTCTGGAGCGGACATCTCCGCTCTGGTGCACAAGCATCTCCGCTCTGCTGCGATGTCTATTCCGCTCTGGACAGGGTCCCCTTGGGCTCCTTCTTCACTTTGGCTTCTACACTGGGTCTCTCCTCTCCCTGTTCCGCTCTGGAGCGGACACCAGTCCCGCTCCTGGTCGGTCCTAGGCCTTCCCTCCTGCTGCCCTAGCCCTCCTGTTATCACCTGGTTCTACTCTACGATTGTTCCGCTCTGGAGCGGACGCCAGTCCTGCTCCAGGTCGGTCCTAGGCCTTGCCTTCTGATGCCCTGGCTCTCTTGTTCGCTGTGCGCATGCCTTTCTCCTTTGCCTCGACTGCCATTGTCATGCATGCATGCCCCGCTCTGGAGCGGGAGGGTGTAGTCCGCTCTGGAGCGGGTCTGTCTGCTCCGCTCTGGAGCGGATTTTCCCGCTCTAGAGCGGACTTGCCCTCTCGGCCCTGGCACTATTTTTGGCCAATATTGCCTTGTTTGTACTTGGGGTTTGTCGGATACAGTGTCTAATAACCTTCTTTACATCAGGCTGTGTTCCCGCTCTGCACTGCTGGGTCCCTTGGCCTGCCATCTCCTCTTCGGTCCCTTCACCCTCAGGTACCCTTTTCGGTTCTTATATGGCTGTCATGCTTTATTTCAGGGTGTTTGCACCTGCACCTTGGTCTTTTCTGACCTGGGTGTTTGGGGTTCTTCGGACTGTTGCTGCTTATGATATATGCTTGGCCCTCCCACATGGGGGGGTCCGTCTCCGTCCTTCTCCACATTGGGGGGGGGGGGGGGTGTTATTACTTTTATGTACCTATCATAATGCATGGAATTTTTTGTGTGTTTTTTGTGCATACTGTCATACCTTCCTTAAATTTATGCATATTCTTTCTCTGTGCTTCGTCTGGGACATTTTTCATGTCTCCCTTCGCTTACAGTGCGGATGTCGCTCCCTGACTGTGCGCGCCATGGGTGTGCCCGTCCGGCTATGGGAGCTGGGCATACTGAGTGCCCCACCCATGCTGCGTGCTACTGCCGTGATGGCTTCACCCCCAGAAGGTGTGGCCCGTGTCTCGTCAACATTATGACGATTGAGTCTCGCCCTACTTCGCCGGATGCTGAGACGGCACGGGTCAACCTCACCGCTGCATGGTCGGGCGTGGCTCGGTATGTTAAGGACCATTTACACCGGGTCTCCCGCTTCATGGACGAAGGGGTTCGCGCCTTGCTGAACCTTCCTCTGGAGGCTCCGCGCCCAGTGGTCACCGCTTCGCAGGTCCCTCAGTCTGGTGTGTCTCCGTTATCGGCGGACACAGCGGGGTCAAAGCGGCACCACTCAGCTTCTCCACGTCGCCGGAAGTCTTCGATGTCCCGCTGCCCTGCAGCTTCCGTCCGCACGTCTCCGGGCTCGACGACTTTTCGCCCTAAGATGAAGGCGCTTCCCCCGGTCCGTATTCCTGCTGGTTTTTCGGCCTTCTCACCTGGTCGTCGTACCACCCATGAGCTGATCAAGGAGATTGAGGCGTCGCAGGCCGCCGGACATCTACCGTCGGCTCCTCCGCCTTCGTTGCCGTTGGCTCTGCTACCACCGTTACCGCCTACTCCACCACCTAAGAGGGCGGGGGCTCTGTTTGCTTTGGCCTCCCCTCTTCTTGTTTGCGATGGTCTACCGGATTCTCCTGGCTTTGTCGAGTCTGACATTCCGTGTGGCCAGCCTTCTCCTGCTCGGAAAAGTGGACACGTACCTCTGGCAGTGCAAGGCGCCAGTGTGGAGGTTGTGGGGTCTGGTCAGGAGGGGGCTGCCTGTGACCTCGTGGAACTGAGTGGCGGGAGCGATGAAGAGTACGATGTCGACGTGGTTGAGGACTCGCCACGGGAGTCATTCTACTATACTCCGTCGCCTCGTCGGTCGCCCAGCCGTAGGAAACGTCGCCGGACCATCTCTTCATCTTCCTCATCACCGACCGACGACCCTGGATTCCTATTCGGGCCATCCAGGAGGCCCAGGTTAGGGCTGAGGAGGCTAACGCTGCACGGTTTGCCTCCCTACAAGAGACGTTTGCACTGATGGCGGGAGGCTTGGAGCGTCCTACTCCCATTCCTCCTGTGATTCCTCTTGTGAATCCTCTTCCGCCATTTGTGGACCACCTGCCAACTCGTCCTGCTCTCTCTGTGCCTGTTGCTCCTGTTGTCGCCCCTCCCGTTCCCTCCCCGGCTGCATCTCCTTCTTTTGTCATGCTACCAGGGAGTGGGTTCGGGATGGTTGGGCAGCCTGTCACCGTTCCGTCCTTGGGAAAATACAAGATTCCGAAACGTTGCTTTCCTTCTCTTTATGGAGAGCCGTCGTCGTGGCGGAACGTGACGGTTTCACACCCGGAAAGGGCTTATACCCAGGCGCCGGGGGAGCGCCCTGTTTTGGAGAGCTGGCAGGTGCAGGTTAACGTCAAGGGTCATTTTCGGGCTTTGACTCCGGACGGTCTAGTCCCTGAGGTCGACATCAGGGCTCACCCTGGGAGGACGGATCTACAGTTTTTTACGTACCGTCCTCAAGTGTCGCCCTCTGGGTCTAATAAGTTATGGTCGGACTTTGCTCGACACGACATCAATGTCGATGCGCCCACTCTGTCAGCCATCGCGGGCCTTCCCTTGGTGGGGAATGCTCGGGACGTAGAGGGTAACCTCATGGTTCAGCTTCCTCATCTCGAGGGAGGTTCCTGGGATTTGTGGCTGGCTGAAGGCTTGGACTTCGGGCTTCGGTCGTCGGAGGGTTCTTCCCCGCTTCCACAGCACGACTCATCGTTCGTGTCGAGCCTAGTCGCGTCTTCGTCCGGGGTAGACCCTAAGTACTGGGCATGGCTCAATGCGCCTAAGTTGGCGTTTGGTGAAATGCCTCAGCCCTGTTTCACGCCGCCAGATAAGGGTGCCCTGGAGCGTGATCACAAGCTCCGACAGCGCACTGCTCGCCTGCTCTCCACCTTCCTGCTGCAGCTACAGCTGGCTCGGCTTCACCTGCGTCTGATAGAGGCGCAACCAGTTGGTGAGATCAGGAAGGGGGAAGAGCACTTGCGGCGAGTACACCTGCAGCTCGCCCTTAACTCGGTCGGGGACCTTCGTTGTGCCATCCATGAGGCTGCGCGTTGTCGGCAGTCTCTGAGGGTGGCCTTCTGTAAGAAGGCGCCGACTGAGATACGGACAATGCTGCTGCTGTCGGAGCTCGCTACAGAGGGGCTCTTCTCTGACGCGGCGTGGCAGGAAGCATACCTCTTTGCTGCTGCGGGGCGCTTCGCACCCCGTCCACCTGGGGTGTCGCGGCGCTCCTCAGCCGCTTCCTCCCTTAGTAGGGGTGGGAAGGCCGGCTTGGCGAGGATCCTCTGCTGGGAAGCGTCAGGTGGTGAAGTCTTCAACGCGCCGTCTGTATGACCGTCGCTCACCACCTCGCCCTTCTCCGCACCTCGCTATTGTGGCCTCCTCTCGGCGAGTCGACCAGAGGCAGGAGGATAGGCGGCCGACGCAGGAAGGTCGGCGCCAGTTTCAGAGGGGCAGTCGCTATCGGGGAGGGACTAACCGAGGCGGTCAGTCTAGGCGCGGCAGGCCCGGGGACAACTCCGTGGCAAAAAACGCCTAGTGCCTCCAGGACTATCCTCTCTCCCTTCTCCCGACTGCCTCGCCGAAACGGTGGTCGCCATCACTCAAGGCGCCCCTACCGGCTTTTTTTGCCCCCACTATCGGCAATGGCCTCGCCGATCGTGGGCGCGTCGGGTAGTAAAGCGGGGTCTGTCCTAGAGGTGGCAGTCAAGGCCTCCACTCAGAATGCCTCCCAAACATCGGTCTGTGTCTCCGGACGTGGCCAAGGTTATTCTGGCCATGCACAAGGATGGGATAATTCGTGAAGTCTCGCCTCACCAGCGAGTCTTCCTCTTTCATGTTTTTCTAGTCCCCAAGAAGGACTGCGATGCGATGAGACCGGTGGTCGACCTGTCGTGCCTCAATCTGCACATCGTGAACGACCACTTTCGGATGCTTACCATCAGTCAGGTGCGGTTGGCGCTCCGTCCCGGTTGCTGGGTGGTTTCCCTGGATCTCAAGGACGCTTACTGGCATGTTCTGATAGCTCCTCGGTTCCAGGGTTATCTGGCGCTCCAGCTGCACGAAAGGGTGTTCACGTTCGACAGGCTGCCCTTCGGTCTCAACATCGCACCGAGAGTCTTTACAAAACTCGTCAAACAGGCTCTGACTCCCCTGCTCAGTCAAGGGATTCAGATCCTGTTTTACTTGGACGATTGGCTCATCACCGCAGACTCTCCCACCCGTTGTGTACACGATACTCTCCTTGTCATCCAACACATCACACGGTTAGGCTTCAAGGTAAACGTTCCCAAGTCATGCTTTCCTTCGTACTTCGTACCTCGTACTGGTAGGAGGCTTGGTAAACGTGCGGTAGGAATTCGCCTGTGTCAGATAATTCGGGCCAGCAACCCTCAAGGTCAGGGCACTGCCCATGACATTCGATCGTACGCTGCGACGATACGATTTCTTCATAATCATTCGCTTACGGATATTGCCGACACAGGGCTGTGGTCTTCCTCCAACACGTTTGTCTCCTCCTATCTGTCCATGTCCACGGACAGGCCGGGGCGTCCTTGTGTTGCGTTGGGCCAGCGGGTTAGTTAGGGTCTACCTGCACTATTCCCTCTGTCTTTTGTCCCTTTTCCTTTCCGGTCATTCCTTTATTGGGGTGGGGGGGGGGACATGTTATTCATATTCCCTTATGTGCACTTAAGGTTAAGGACTTTCCTAGGCTAAGATGTTTTATTATTTCTAGTCTTAAGTCTCCTACATATTGATTTTTATGTATGCACCCCCTTCTGCTACTGTTTTTTCAGGTGGTCCTGCTGCTCCGCGCTGGATATGCTCAGGTATTCTCGGTACCTCCGGTACAGTACTCCTCTTCCATATGTGTCTGTCTTCCCTCATTATATTATGGGTACTACTGCTTTGTACAGACGGGGGGGGGGGGTTCTTCCTGCACTATAACCATACCTGCACCTATGTTTACGGATTCACTAGGTTAAGATATTGATGTCCTCTCTTATCTTGTGTATGCTCCATGACCTTGTATGTTTCTACATCATCTCACTTGTTTTTTGTCATCCGGTTTTTCGTGCTAGTCACTGATTCTCCTCTTGTATTATCATCCCGTCATGTACGGTCCTCCTCTTCGGCACATGTCTGAAGTCATTCCTTCCTTTATGAATCTTCCTGCCTTCTTCCAGAAGGCTCCGGGGGGGGGGCATCCGGTGATTCATATTATCCCTTATGAAATGCATCATTCTTGTCTTAGGCTAAGATATACCATTACATAAGATTTGACTGTACTTGACCTCTCTTGATATGCGCCTGTCAGTACACTCTTTTATATAAACTCTCTTGTTTAAGTTTGTCTTTTATGTTCCTGATATTACCTAATGGCTAAAGTTTGTGTTTTCAGCTTGTATGTCCGCCTCCAATTTGGTACTCTAGCTCTACGTTGGAACGTAGAGGCTACTACTAAATTGGGAGGTTTAACGACCCTCCCAATACCAAATGAGGTAAACCTCCTATTTGGTCGTAGCCTCGGAGTATCCAACGTCATAGTATCCCGCCCTCGCGCCGTACCCCTGCCCATCCAATCTTGTCTCTTGTAACTTGATACCGGGAATGCCCAATGAACCCTGTCGGGTAGTGGGGTGGATCCGTCAAGACGGCTGAAGGAGCCAGATAGGATGGCCTAAAATCCTGTAATTTTCTCTTCTTTCTCATCAATATTTTCTTATTTTCCTTTTCAAATAGTGGCCTCCAAAGTATGTACAACGTACCTAGTAGAGAGAGTAAGGTGCTACTCTAGATGTTATCGTTTTATCGCGCTAGTGATTTCGATAATTGCCCGCTCTAGAGCGGAGCAGAATTATACGATAAGTATATAGCTCTACGTTGGATACTCCTAGGCTACGACCAAATAGGAGGTTTACCTCATTTGGTATTGGGAGGGTCGTTAAACCTCCCAACCTTTCATGAAAGTGAGTATCCCGCAAAGAACCCTGTGCAAGGCCCGAGAAGGAAGGCATGAAAAGCCTTATAAAGGAAGAGGATAATAATAATACCCAAAGGTTGAAGGTACTGAAGAGAAGAAGATGCCCAAGGGTACCATCAGAGTAGAGTGGGAGCACAATCTGATGAAAAGGAGAAGTCCGTGAACTACTGCAACCGAGTCCCTATACAGAGGCAAAGCAAAGCACCCTAGCACCGACCCAGAGAGGAGTGGACCAGAACGGGCCGCTCCGCTCGGGGGCGGAAATCCGCTCTGGAGCGGAATGTAGGATGTAGGACGAATGTAGGAAGGGTGGAACTCACCACCCGGTGAGGAACCCGTGGCGAGAGCAGAGCGAAGTAGACATACTACACTGGAACCAGAAGAAAAAAAACCTGTGAAGACCCTGTGTAGGCCATGGGAAGGCATGCATGTATCTCATCGACAGGAACAAGAATGAAGCCTGTTTGTAAGCACCATGAAAATAAAGGCTATGGCAATGCACGCATGTATGTCATTGGCAGAGACAAGACGAAAGCCTGGTCGGAAGCACCACGAAAAAAACACTGAAAGTCGAGGAGTCCTTAAGAAGAAGGCCAAAGAGTGCCCCCGAAATGGGAGGCCAGGCAGGAGTATCAGTCATGAGGTCATGCACAAAATAAAGATCAGAGATCCCAGAATAGGCTACAGGCACCAGGTCAGGGAGTAGCCTAAAAGCTCTCACTAGGCCTGGAGACTGGAGTCCCATCCAATGAAGGAGAGTGCCCCCCCCCCCCCCCCCCATGTCCCCTTGGAAGTTAAAGCTGAAGAGAACCCTCCAAAAGGAGGATCAGGAAGGCCATAGGGGAACCAGCAACAGGCCAAAGAGCCCCAAACCCCAGGTCAGAAAAAACCAAGGGGTAGGCTCAACCCTCTGAAGAACTGAAGGAAACCCCACCCCAAAATATAATGGAGACCAATACCTTAACCCTTCCTACCCGGGCTGCCTTAGGTAATGACAGCACGAAAGAAGGGCCAATACCCGGTATGCCTTATCTAAGGCATGAGCTTAATTGCCTAATTAAGCTTGGCCCGAACGCCGTGCGTACGACGTATTTCAACAAACCCAAGCGTTCGTCACCGCACCTCCGAAAACAAGAAGGAGAACACTCCTCAATGTTATTGTTATGACGTCATGACGAAATTAGTGTCTGAAAAGCCCCCATATTGGCAACATCTCTGCAATATTGGCTCCACTGAAATCGTCATCACAACTGAACCAGTTGACTTACAGAGCTCTACTCAATGCCAAAATACAGATTGAAAACCGCACTACGATTATAGATGAGTGGGAAAGTTCTAGCAGTGAAAATAAACATAAATACGGTAGCCTAGGCCTAGACGTTTTTCGGCCATATCGCCCGGGTAGGGGCGACCGTCATTGGCTGAGACAGCCCGGGTAGGAAGGGTTAAGGCCGGTATCAGTGAAGAGGTCCTGTAGGTCAGAAAGCACAGACTGGTAAAAAGGAGCATTAAAATATGTCGTAATGGAAGTACAGGACGACCAGTCTAGGCCTAAACCGAGGCAAAAGTAGCGCGACCGTAAACGGCAACGTCCGTTCGAGAGCGGAAAAGTACCGACATCGAGCGGGAACGTCCGCGTTCCAAGGCGGGCGGAATCGTCCGTATACGGACTCGTACGTTCAGGCACGGGAAGTGGTATGAGACGGCAGTAGTGCGTGAGGGCAAAGGCCCGTCCGAGAGCGTAGAGGCCCAGATGGGCCCCACCGTAAGCCGAGGACCCAGGAAAGGGAGCCTGGCAAGTCACAGCAGATGTGGGAGCGTCTGTGGGTAACAGACAGTGTGAAAACAGACCTCTGACATAGAACGGAAAGTCCCGTTCTAGAGCGTCTGTGGGTATCAGTCGGTGTGAAAACAGACCTCCGACATAGAACGGAAAGTCCCTTTCGAGATCGGAGGGGCCCAGGGAGACCATGGGACCGTAAATGAAAGGTCCGACCTAGAGCAGGGAGTACCCGACCCAGGGCGGCAACCCATCGGTACGTCTGAGAGGTCTGTGGCACCCAGGAAGGTGGAAGGCCAGTAAAATAAAAGTCCCTTCCAAAAGCGGAGGGGTCCAAAGGTAACCCTCTGAAAGTCACATCAGGCGCGGGAGAGCCTGTGGGTAATCAAGTGCACGACCGTAGTGGGGGGCAGTAGACAGAATAAAAACTTGTCAGAGGAAAATACATCAGAACGGGCTACGTTCGCGGTTTTGTGGGACTGAGGCCAGGTAGACAGAGCACTGGAGCCGTCAATCAAAAAGTGAGCATTGTATGCCAGATTGAGGTGGCCACAGTGTTGAAAGCCAAACGCCCCCCCCTAGGCTAGGCCAAAACGCGGAAGTTAGCCTATTCGGCACTTGCGTCGGTAATATGAAATTACAGGGAGCCACCAGGTACCGTACCCTTGATGAGGGTAAGCAACAAGGGATCGTAGCGACAGGAATACAGAGCACTGGGGCCGCCGATCAATACAGGGGCATTTATGCCAGATCGAGGAGGCCACAGAGTTGTACACCAAACGCCCCCCTTCTAGGCTAGGCTAAAAAAGTTAGCCTATTCGGTACCTGAGTCAGATTAAAAATTAATTGGAATAGGCTAGGCGAAAAAACGGAACTTAGCCTATTTGGTACCAGAGCCAGTAATATATGAAATTACAGGGAGTCACCAGGTACTGTACCCTTGATGAGGGTAAGCAACAAGCGACCGAAGCGTCAGGTAGACAGAGCACTGGGGCCGTAATATCAATACAGGGGCAGAGTATGCCAGATTGAGGAGGCCGCAGAGTCGCAGTCTAAACCAAAACGCCCCCCATCAAGGCGAGGCTAAAAACGGAAGGTAGCCTAATCGGTTCTGGAGCCAGTAATATGTGAAATTACAAGGCGCCACCAGTTACTGTACCCTTGATGAGGGATATAATCAATACCGTAGGAGGGGCAGTAGACAGAACAAAAACTGTCAGACAAAAACTCATCAGAACGGGCTACGTTCGCGGTTTTGTGGAACCGTATCCAGGGAGACAGAGCACTGGGTCCGTCAATCAAAAAGTGAGCATTGTATGCCAGATTGAGGTTGCCACAGTGTTGAAATCCAAACGCCCCCCCTTAGGCTAGGCCAAAACTCGGAAGGTAGCCTAGGCGGTACTCGAGGCAGTAATATATGAAATGACCAGGCGCACTAGTTCCTGCACTCTTGAAGAGAGGCAGCAACAAGTAAAAAGACCACCAAAAGGGATCGGCCCTACAAGGGTCAGCGTCCCCCTTCCAATCAACGAGAAGGGCACAAGTAAGCCTAGGCCTAATTTCACGAAAAGAAAAGCAAAAATAAAGGCAGTGACAAAAACCTATAATGACAAGAAGCTTACTAAAGAAAAAACTAAAGCCACCGCAAGTGAAATGAATACAAAAGGCAAAGCCTAAATGAACGAGGGTCGCCCAAGCGGCGACGCATGCGCATTTTCAGCTCATGAGGCTGCCATTCTTTAATAAACCGTTTATTATTATTATTATTATTATTAGATGACAAAAAATGAAGTAACCTCCAGTTTCGACGCTACACTCCAAGAAAAACACATTTGAGCCCATTTTTCAGTGTGCCTACAGCACGTATCATCTGTCTAGAATCACAGGTACCTTAAATAAGGCCCATAACTCCCCCAAAGGGGAGGTGACAGGAGTTGTAGGCACAAAACAGAGCACCAGAAAAAGTGTGTGCGTCATAGAGTGTAGCGCGAAAAGGAATGATCTAATGAACCCGGTCGGGTTGTGCGGTGGACCCGTGACAACGGCTTAAGGAGCCAGATAGGATGGACAATGTTCTGCAATTTTCTCTTCTTTCTCATCAATATTTTCATTTCCTTTAAAATAGTAGCCTCAAGAGTGTGTACAACGTACCTAGTAGAGAGAGTAAGGTGCTACTCTAGATGTTATCGATTTAATCGCGCTAGTGATTACGATAATTGTCCGCTCCAGAGCGGAACGGAATTATACGATAGGTATATAGCTCTACGTTGGATACTCCGAGGCTACCTACCAAATAGAAGGTTTTCCTTCTTTGGTATTGGGAGAGTGTCAAACCTCCCAATTAACCTTTTATGTGGGACCTTATCGAAGGCCTTCATAAAATCGCAATATACCACGTCTATAACATCACTATCCTCCAGAATTTGCATCCAATCATCTACCACCTTAATTAGCTGTAGTACCGTCGACCTCCCCGGCAAGAATCCGAACTGTCTCCCACTGAAAAGTTGGTTTGATTTCATATGCTCCATTATTCCTTCTCTAATTACCGTTTCCATTAGTTTACACACAACACTTGTCAAACTGACTGGTCTATAATTTCCTGGGTCATTTCTCTTTCCCTTCTTAAATATAGCTGTTATGTTCGCCTCTCTCCAGTCCATCGGGATTTGTCCTGTATTAAAAGATACCTCAAATAAATTTGTTAATGGCTCTACTAACATCTCATCTCCTTCCTTTATGATTCTTGGATGTATCCCATCCCGTCCCGGGGACTTACTTCTGTTCATTTTTTCTATAGCCCTTCTTATTCTAGCATGGGAAAACTCTATTAGTTCTAGTGCTGGTGCCTGTTTGATGGGAATAGTAGGCACTGCATCATCTGTCTCCACTGTTTGTACCTCCCCAAAGTATTTCCCCAGCACCTCTGCTTTCTCCTTATCAGTTTCTGCTCTATTCCTATCATCCAATTCTATCAGTTCTGGGATCCCTAATCTTCTTGTTAACTTTTCCTGAATGTACTTCCAGAATATTTTTGGATTATCCTTCACGTTTCTTGCAATCTCTCTCTCCCTCTCCTTCACCCCCCTCCTTGTCTCCCACCTTATTTTATTGTTTATTTGTCTACATTCCAAATCCACTTCTTTAGCTTCTATACTAGACCCCCTGTTCTTTTTTAACACTTTTAGTCTATCCCACAATCGTTTCTTTCTTCTTATCAATGTCCAAAGCTTTCTTTTCATTGGAAATTATGGGTTCGTTCTTTTCCTCAATTTTGTTTTATCCTTATATTCCCTTACTGGTACACATTTGGATATAGCATTCTCCAGTTTGACTCTAATCTTCCTCCACATTCCTTCAGCATCTTCACCGTTCAAGTATTCCCCCCAGTCAATGTCCAAACACCTTCTCAGCAGCTCATAATCTACTCTATCATACATGAATATTTTTTTTATTGCTTCTATTATCCCTCTCTGTTTAATATTGCAACTAAAACTTATACAGGCATGGTCACTACGACCTATAGGGCTATCCACATTGACATGTTCCACTATATCCTCCTCATTGCTAAAAATCAAATCAAGTACACTCCCCTGCATCCCATCTCAATATCTTGTCATCTCTGTAATATGTTGCATTAAAAAACTATCTCTCACTTTCTCTATAAACTTGTCTACGTTCCATAGCAGGTTCTGACTTTACCTTTATCATCATTCTTATTTCTATCTTTTTTCCTGAGAGTGGTGAAGGCAGTGGGGCCATAATAGTGTGTCCCATGGTTCCCTAGTGTCTTACTCTCACAGCCCACTGGCACAAGTCGGCCTTTCTCTCTCTGGCGTAAGGATGTACAGTAGCTACCCCACCGCCCGCCACTTCGGTAATGCAGTCAGCTTCTGTAGCAGTTACGATCATTTCTTGTTATTGCAGCACGGTTAAGGCTGGTGTGGTGCAGATTCTCCAGGTGCAAGTGCTTCAGGGGGACTTTGTTGAGCCTGCTGAGACACTGATTCATATTAACATTGGACACTGTGATGACATGATTGGTCTGTATTCTGGCAAGTCTTTATTGTACTGTACTGTACTACAGTAAAGAGACTGAAACCACGCTCTCTGTGGATGAAGCGGTCTTTAAACTTGTATGTACAGTCCGCCCTCGGGTAACGCGGGTATATCGTACCGGCCCCAGGGAGCGTTACGCAAAAACGCGTTACATAAAGCAAAGGTTATATGGGAAAAATTCAATTCGTTCTGGCCACTCCCCCAAAGTCCCCTTTTTGACAATTTCCCACACGATAACCTAACAAATTATCTATTTATTTGTCAGTATTATTACGTTGGCAACATACTTTCATACTAGGGGTCAATAATATATCCAATTAGGACCATTGGTACTTTGAAATGCCATTTATTTGACACGAACACAATGCCGCTCATCTTTAGTACAACAATAACAAACAACATGTGTCGTCTGCAAGTGTGGCAGGCGGCGGCAGCTTGGCTACAAGTTGCTAAACTTGCCGACAATCTACCGCCTTCAATACAGTAAATGGGTTTTACTATTATAGATATTATTTGGTTAAATACTATTATAGATATTATTTGGTAAAATGAAATTCAATTCCATAGAGTATAGTTATAATAAAATTGTATTGCATACAGAAATAACTCGGGTTTAGACTCCCTACTGATACGGCCGACATAGCCACACAAGAACAACACACACACACACACACACACACACACACACACACACACACACACATTGTATTTACTTAGATTTCAAGAAGGCATTTGATAAGGTGCCTCATAAGAGATTGTTGTGGAAGCTCAGGACTGTGGGGCGGGTTGAGGGAGTATTATTAAAGTGGATGGAAAACTATTTAACCCCTCCAACCCGGATGGGCTCTTGAACGCCCATAACAACCTCGGCCCGCGCAACCCGGAAGGGCTCTTGAACGCCCATTGCTTGCATGCGTGCTTTCGAATGCCGCGCGTACATTTTCGGTATCGTGGGACGGTAGGTGGCGCCACCAGGCGTAAACTCCGCCACAGCAACAGTATCTACCCCGACGCCATCATGGACAGTACGCCAAATAGTGATTCCGCTGTGTCCGATACCGTGCTTCCTACGATGCCCTTGCTTGTTCGTCGCGCCTTACCCCGACGCCATCGCCTAAATGTGTTATCTCCCGGAGGTATTGAGACGACATTGAGACTTTATGAGCGAGCTGATGCCAAGCATAATGTTGATGATGAAGTCAGTGACGACTCCAGTAATTATAAGTCGAGTGATTATGGCCATGAGAGTGATAAAGAAGAGCAATTCCTGGGATTTGCGAGAGAACATGACAGTGATGAGAGTGATGAAGGTGATGTACCAGTTGTTGAGGAAGCTGGTTTACCTAAAGACAGTGAACTTGAGAGAGTGAGCGAGTGGGAGAGTTCAAGGTCACTCACCAAATTTCGCTTAAGTGACACGACGCCAAGCCCTTCCCCAGGTAAATCGCCTTTCAAGCTACATTTGTATAAGCAGAAAATACTTGAGAAGGCGGCCGCGGCAGCTAGGGAACAAGCAAAACTACTTGGTGAGGATGAGGCTGTGAGTGAGGGTCAGCGTGGTGACCCTTCTCGTCCGCCATTGTCTCCCTTATCTACCCACGCCACCCAAGATGACCCGGATGCCCCGCATTCTTCCCCACCACCCCCACCATTGCCAAGGGTTGAGGACCCCACACTTTCGGCCTATTTGCCTCCTAGGTCCCCCGACAGGAGACATACTGCTGCCGAAAAGGGGAAAGGTAGGAAATATACCAAGAAAATTAAGAAAAGTAAGAGAGTTTTGTTCGAGGCTCCCGCGGCGTCCACCCCGGCCGGCCCCAGCCATACGTCCCCGCAACTTTCCCCACGGTCCTCCCCACCTCTCCCGCCTTCAACATGTCTTCCTGAAGAAGTCTTTGAGCTCGCATCACCAATACCTGGCCCTAGTGACAGTGAAACATTGCTTTCTGTCACTCGTCGCAGGCCAAGGAGCCCGGGACCTCGGGGGGACACAGCCTCACCTGGCACTCCTTCCCCACCTCGCCCACCCGCACGCCGCCCTCGCCGCCCTAGGGCGCGCGCCTCCCGAGTTGGCCGTGGGCGTGCTGGGCCACCAGCTGGAGCTCCTCGTCAGCGTAGACAAGACCCATTCTACGTTTTTCAGTGGCAAGACGTAGTTGATGAGGATGCATACAACCCTGATGTGCCAGCTTTTGATGAGGTACTGGAGGGTTCAGGCGTTACCCCCAATTTTCCTGCAGGCCCCAATGCTCCACCACACGAACTGTTTGAGGCCTTCTTTGATGAGGAGGTGGTAGGCTATGTTGTCAAAGAGACAAATAAGCAGCACCAATTCCAGGTCCACTTTTTGGGAAAGGTGACCAAGGGCCACATGAGGCAGTGGACCCCAGTGACTCATAAAGAGTTCATGGTGTTCCTGGCACTCACCATGCTAATGCCTCATGTCAAGAAGCATAGGTTGCCTGACTATTGGATCACCAATGATCTGATATCCACCCCTGCCTTCGGGAAATATATGTCTCTCGACCGGTACCTTGATATCCTCGCAGCGCTCCATCTTGTCACCAACCTTGACGTCCACCTCCCAGACAAGCTGTGGAAGATTAGGACGTTGTATGAGATGATGCGAGAACGCTTCACCTCCTACTTCAAGCCCTTCCGCAAGGTCGTCATTGACGAGTCTCTTGTGCTGTTCCAGGGAAAACTCAGCTTCCGGCAGTACATCCCCTCAAAAAGACATCGCTTTGGCATAAAATTCTTTGTGCTGTGCGACTGCCAAACTGGCTATGTCCTGGACTTCCTGGTCTACAGCGGGAAGGAAGGGGACTTGCTTGTGGACCCCCTCATTGGCTTTGGCGGAGCAGTGGTGCAAGCCATGATGGACCGCTACTTTCATAAGAATCACGTCCTCTACACGGACAATTATTACACGTCCCCCACTCTCTCACAGTACCTGCATGAGCGCAAGACGGGGACTGTAGGCACAGTACGAGGGAAAAAGAAGGGCATGCCACCTTTCCCTCCAAAGACCAAAAAGGTGATGTGTTCAAGAAGAAGTCGGGGCCCATTCTGGCTATCCACTGGCACGACCAGCGGAAGGTCAACCTCCTGACCACCATCCACAAGGGGGAAATGGTGGAGACTGGCAAGGTGGATCGCCGCACCCAGGCCAGGGTGACCAAGCCCGATGCTGTCCTGGACTACAACATCAACATGAGGCTGGTGGACAAGTCCGACATGCAGATAGGCTTCATTGACTGCCTGCGTACCTCGTGCAGATGGTACAAAAAGTTCTTTCTGCATATGGTGGACATGTCAGTTCTGAATGCCTGCAACATATACAAGCTTCGGAATGTGAACACACCCATGAAGTTCAATAGCCTGCGGAGGTTCCAAAAGCAGGTGTTGACGGAGCTCCTGGAGAAGTATGCTATGCCACAGAGGGCAGTGGCACATCCTGGGCCCGCCGTTATTGACCGCTTGCAGTCTGTTCAATACTTGATTAGGCACAGGCTTGGTTCCCTGCCTCAGAATGAATCCGGAAGAACACAGCAGAAGCGGTGCCATGTCTGCTACAACAGCAGGGTGAAGCCGAGGTCAGGTAAAAAGTCAACCCTGGAGTGTGTGGAGTGCAAGGTGGCACTCTGTGCTGTAGATTGCTTCTTTGATTACCACTCCAAGCTGGAGTTCTAATAATCATACTGAAATTGCCAAATAAAATGACAATATGTACACTATAATTATATATAGGCAAAAAGTGGAAGAAAACCAATGTATTGTAATACAAAAGTCATGTATTATGAGAACATTGATACAAATACAATTACACCATAATAATATGTGAAAGTGACACATATGTATATACCAAGTGACATTCATATGATTAGAACCTATAGAAATATAGAAATCAGTGAAAAAAGACACAATAAATTGTATATAAAACGTTTACAAATCATATAACTAAGTGAAAGTGACACAAGACCTAATATTTGATGGCCAAAGTATAATAAACACCTGTGATAACGAATAATCAGTGCCTAATACAACAATAACCTACCTCAATTACTAATAAAATGTACGGTATCGAGTGAAAATGAGCATTATCAGTGACAGTGACACTCTCTAAAGCATATTTGTCAAAGTGAAAGTGACACAAGACCTAATATTTGATGGCCAAAGTATAATAAACACCTGTGATAACGAATAATCAGTGCCTAATACAACAATAACCTACCTCAATTACTAATAAAATGTACGGTATCGAGTGAAAATTAGCATTATCAGTGACAGTGACACTCTCTAAAGCATATTTGTCAAAGTGAAAGTGACACAAGACCTAATATTTGATGGCCAAAGTATAATAAACACCTGTGATAACGAATAATCAGTGCCTAATACAACAATAAGCTACCTCAATTACTAATAAAATGTACGGTATCGAGTGAAAATTAGCAATATCAGTGACAGTGATACCCTAATAAACATATTTTATATAATTGGCCTCAAAATAACTAGAAAATATCAAATAAACATCACATTCTCAATATCAAACACTAAAATCGTCTAAGGGAGATAAATACTTTGGCGCGGCGAGCGGCTAGGTGCGTCGTAGCCATGGCCGAGGCGACGCGTCCGAACGCGGGAAGAATTTGCCGCCGAAAAGCACTCGTCTTCCCGCGCTCACCATTATGCAACCAGAGGGGCTAGAGACCTCTACTCAACGCCATTCGACAGAGGAAGGTTTGTGGAACATTATTCTTTTTTATTCACAACATTACATGACATATTCATTGACTTACAGAGTAGTTAACATAGGCCAAAGATCGTCAAAACACCCGGTACCGGAGCACAGTCGTAAGCTATAGCCCCCGGGGCTGGAGGGTTAATTGGGAGGGAAATGCGAACAGTAATAAAAGGAAAGTTCTCCTCGTGGAAAAGGGTAAAAAGCGGAGTGCCTCAAGGATCGGTGTTGGCGCCAATCATGTTTTTGGTTTTCATCAACGACCTTCAAATGGGAATAGGCTCATATATATCTATGTTTGCTGATGATGCAAAATTAATGAAGCATATTACAAGTAGGAGTAGTTGTGAAGACTTACAGAGAGACCTAGATAAGTTATATGAGTGGAGTCAAACTTGGAAAATGGAATTCAACACGAGTAAGTGTCAGGTTCTTGAGATGGGAAAAAGTAAATATAGACCTTCTTGGGGATATAAAATAGGAGATGAAATAATTAGTAAAGCTGTGAAAGCAAAAGACCTAGGGGTAGTTGTGGCCGACAGCTTGTCACCTGAACAGCATATAAATAAAATAACTGGTGAAACCTATGCAGTGTTGACTAACATGAGAATAGCTCTGAATTATTTAGATGAAGAGATGTTAGCAAAAATAATAGGGACAATAATACGACCAAGACTGGAGTATGCAGCAGTGGTGTGGTCTCCACACCTTATAAAACATAATAAAAAACTGGAAAGAGTTCAGAGAGTTGCCACTAAGATGATAGCTAGCCTTAGAGACCTGCCTTATGAGGAGAGATTGGAGAGGCTAAAGCTGCCAACGCTGAGGGAGAGGAGAGAGAGAGGTGACATGATCATGATGTTTAAGTGTGTGAAAGGTTTTGAGAAGATCGACAAGGGAGATTTTGTGGTGAGGGACGAGGGAAGAACCAGGGGTCATGATTGTAAGTTGAGGAAAGTTATATGTAAGTCTGATGTAAGAAAGTTCAGCTTCCCGTATAGAAGCATTGAGTGTTGGAATAAGTTGGATGGGGAGGTGGTGGGAGCAAGAAATATCCAAACTTTTAAAGCAAAATTGGATAAATGTAGAGAGAGAGACAGGACAACACGAGCTTAGGCTCAAATCCTGTATACTACAATTAGGTGAGTACAATTAGGTGAGTACACACACACACACACACACACACATGAATTAATTATAATAGGGGATTTCAACTGTAAAGAGGTGGATTGGGAGCAGAGAGAAGCTGGTAGCAACGTGAACTCGTGGGGGTATAGGCTACTGGATATGGTAACAGAAAATTTATTAGTGCAAAATATAAAGGAAAATACAAGAAGAAGGGGAAATGATGAAGCATCCAGATTAGACCTAATGTTTACTAGAGACCCAGATGTAATTTCTGATATAAAATACTTACCACCTTTAGGCAAGAGCGATCACGTTGTAATGGATATAGAAATCCTATTGGGTTATTCCAATATGGAGGAGAGGGAGGAGCACAAGGAAACTAGGTTTGACTATGCAAAAGGAGACTACCAATCACTGAGACAATACTTTAGAGATGTTGACTGGAGTGAAATACATCAAAGAAATAGTGTAGACGAGAAGTATGGAGTATTTAAAACAATATATGAAGAAGGAGTTAATAAATATGTCCCTAAACAAGGTAATAGGTCAGCGAAGGAAAAGGATTGGTTTAATGAAAAATGTAGGAAAGCCAAGGAAAAGAGAGACCAAGCGTGGAAGGCAGCTAGAAAAAGGTGTAATAGAGAAACTTGGAACAGATATAAGAGATTAAGAAATGTATATGCTGCAATCAGGAGACAAGAAGCCAGAGAATATGAGAAGAACATTGTGAAAAAATGTAAGAGTGATCCTAAGCTGTTCTATAGGTTTATAAATAGTAAAATGAAGGTAAGGGATAGAATAGTCAGGTTGAAGGTTGAGGGGACCACTTATGATGACGACCAGAATATGTGTGAAATTATGAACAATACACTACACTCAGTATATACTAAAGATGATAACTTTGAAGAAGTACCGGTAGGTGAAATTGGTGATAAACTGGGAGAGATTAATTTTCTCCCAGAGGAGCTAGTAGAAATAATGAAAGGACTAGATGTGAAAAAAGCAGTGGGACCTGACAATGTAGCGGGATGGATTTTGAAAGAATGTGCTGACGAACTAGTGAAACCCTTATATGAGATAATGAAATACTCTCTGGAAGTGGGAAAATTACCAATGGACTGGAAGAGAGCCAACATTGTACCGATTTATAAAGGTGGGAACAGGGAACATCCATTGAATTATCGACCTGTGTCACTTACTAGTATAGTGTGCAAAATCTGTGAGAAAATAATTAAGAAAAGATGGATGATTTACTTGGAAAAGAATAATCTACTATCTAACAGGCAATTTGGATTCAGGGAGGGTACCTCATGTGTTACAAATCTACTCAGTTTTTATGACAGAGTGGTTGACATATTACAAGAGAGAGATGGATGGGTGGATTGCGTATATATTGACATGAAGAAAGCTTTTGACAGAGTATCGCATAGCAGGCTGAAGTGGAAATTAAAAGAGTATGGAGGGATTCAGGGTAGTTTGTTAAATTGGATGGAGGACTATCTTTCAGGGAGACAGATGAGGACTACTATCAGAGATAAATTTTCTACGTGGAAAGATGTCACAAGTGGAGTTCCGCAGGGAGCGGTGCTGGCTCCCATAATGTTTCTAATATACATTAACGACATGCCAAAGGATATAAATGCATATATGAATATGTTTGCAGATGATGCCAAGATCATGAAGCGTATAGAAGATGAAAACAGTGGTAAGGAATTACAGAGGGATTTGGATAGGATAGATCAATGGAGCAAGAAGTGGAAAATGGAATTTAACACAAATAAATGTCATGTAGTGGAAATGGGAGTAAGTAAAAGAAGGCCTCATACGGAATATAAGTTAGGAGAAAACACTATTAACCCATCAGAGAAAGAAAAGGACTTAGGGATAACTGTTAGGAGTGATCTTTCACCTGAGAATCATATTAATAAGATAGTGGGAGAAACATATGGACTGCTAAACAGAATAAAAATAGCCTTTAACTATATAAACGAGGAGATGCTGGAGAAAATAATAAAAACATTGGTGAGACCAAGACTGGAGTATGCGGCAGTGGTGTGGGCACCACATCTAAAAAAGCATATAAAGAAGCTGGAGAAGGTTCAGAGAGCTGCAACTAGGATGATACCAGAACTGAGAGAATTACCATATGAGGAGAGATTAAAGAAATTAGATTTACCATCTCTAATGGATAGGAGGGAGAGAGGCGATATGATTATGATGTACAAATGTGTGAGAGGACTCGAAAAGGTGGACAAGAAGGGTTATATTGTGAAAGATAATGGTAGAACTAGGGGGCATAGATATAAATTAATGAAAGGAAGATGTAAAGGAGATGTGAGAAAGTATAGTTTCCCTTACAGAAGTATAAGTAAGTGGAATCAGTTGGAAGAGGAAGTGGTGTGTGCCAAAAACATTCATATTTTTAAGGCAAAGTTAGATAATTGTAACTCAGGAAGCGGGACAATACGAGCCTAAAAAGCTCAACTCCTGTATACTACAAATAGGTAAATACAAATAGGTAAATACACACACACACACACACAGGAGGAGGAGGTTCAAAGTATTCAGTACCTATGCCCACTAGGAAAAAGCGACCATGCAGTTCTAGACATAGACTTACTATTGAAGTATAATCTACCCAAGGGAAGGGAAAAGCACAAGGAAAATCACTGGATGTATTCCAGAACCGATTTCGTAGGACTACGGGATTTTTTCAAGTCACAAAATTGGGATCAGGTGTTATCTGAAAGTGAGGTAGACAAAAAACTCAAGGCATTCATGGAGATCTATGATACTGGTATAACAACTTTTGTCCCTAAGTACATTAATAAAAGGAAAAAAAGTAATCGCAAAGTATGGTTTAACCGCGAATGTAGGCAAGCACAGGAAGCAAAAAAACAAAGCCTGGAAAAAGATGAGAAACTGGGATTCGGAAGATAACAGGCAAAAGTATAAAGAGGAGAGAAACAAATACACAGAAATGAGGAGGAGGTCAGAGGCAAACCATGAGAAAGGGATAGTGGAGAACTATGAAAAGAATCCAATTTTTTTGTTCAAGTTTGTAAACGGCAAAAGGAAGATAAAAGCCACGATCGTTAAGATTAAAAGTGGAAACAGAATCATAGAAGAGGATACAGAGATTGCGGAAGAACTAAATAGAAATTTTGCATCAGTATTTACAAAAGAAGGAGAATACATTGCACCAGAAACCAATGAGATAGGTACAGAGGAAATGCCGGAAGTAACATTAACAGACCAGAGCTCATAGACAAAATGAGTAAGCTGGATCCAAACAAAGCCGCTGGACCGGACGGAGTATCAGGCTGGATTATTAAAGAAAATGCTATGGAACTGAGTATACCGTTATATGACATAATGACCAAATCATTGGACACAGGGATAGTACCTACAGAATGGAAAAGAGCAAACATTATTCCTATATTTAAGGGAGGAAGCAGAGATAAACCACTGAACTATAGACCTGTATCACTATTGAGCATCCTCATGAAGATTCTGGAAGGATTAATAAGGGACAAATGGGTGAACTACCTGGAATCCAAAAGATTAATTACTGACCGACAATTTGGATTCAGAGGCGGCAGATCATGTGTAAGCAACTTGTTGAGTTTTTACTCTAGAGTAATAGACACAGTGGACAAGAGGGAAGGATGGCTAGACTGTACCTACCTAGACTTTAAAAAGGCATTTGACAAAGTTCCACACAAGAGATTGCTGTGGAAATTAAAACATGAGGGAAAAGTAGGAGACAAACTGCTGAAATGGATGGAGAGCTACCTTAGCGGAAGACAGATGAGAACAACAGTAAGGGGGAAATTGTCAAACTGGACTCAAATTACGAGTGGGGTACCACAAGGATCTGTTCTAGCCCCAATCATGTTTCTAATATTTGTAAATGACTTACCTGAGGGACTAACAAGCTACATGAGTATGTTTGCGGACGATGCTAAGCTGCTTAAAACGATCAGAACCCAGGAGGATTGCCTTGAGCTCCAAGCAGATTTGCAAAAGATCCATGAATGGAGCATCAAATGGAATATGGAGTTTAATGCAGGGAAATGTAAGACGCTAGAAATGGGTAAAAGCAAGTACAGACCTAGAAAAGATTATAAACTAGGAAACGAAGTGATTCCCAAAGCAGAAAAAGAAAAAGACTTGGGGATAGAATTTAGGGATAACATGTCTCCAGAAAGCCACGTAAATAAGATAGTGAGAGAATCACTAGCACTATTGGCAAATATCAGGATGTCTTTCAATTATCTTAATGAAAACACCATGAAACAAATAATAACGGCAATAATAAGACCCAGGATGGAATATGCATCTGTAGTGTGGTCCCCTCACTTGAAGAAACATATCCACAAAATTGAGAGGGTACAGAGAGCAGCTACGAGGATGATCCCAGGTTTGGAAAATTTGGAGTACCAAGAGAGGCTCGAGAGATTGAATCTACCTACACTGGAACAGAGAAGGAAACGAGGACAGCAAATTCAGATATGTAAATGTGTTAGAGGTATTGACAAAATCGACCAAGAAAACTTCATAGAGAGGGATGGAGGTGAGAGGACAAGAGGTCACAGCTACAAACTAAAAGTGCTAAATAGTAAATCTGATCTGAAAAGTAAAAGATTTCCTACCAACTCGATTAGTGGGTGGAACAAATTACCAGCCGAAGTAGTGTCTGCACCATCAGTGCATAGTTTCAAAGCACGGTATGACAAACATATCTTAGGAGGCGGGAATTAACGAGCATGCTCACTCCCGCAAATACAACTAGTGTAAGTACAACTAGTGTAAGTACACACACACACACAAACTGACAACAATAACACACACAATTTCGGTCACTTGGAAAATCAGCTGATGAATCTGGCGCTCCAAATTCACTTGCATTGAAAGTATATTTGTCGTATAAGACCACCCATGGTTTTGGATGGTTTTGGAGGCTTAGAAATGTCTTATACGCCGGTATATACGGGTCTGACGAGTCTGACGTCACAAGGGTGACGTCACCGGTCGAGAGATGCCGAAAGATGCCGACCAGCCGCCACAAGCGTTACCTAAACAAAACCGTGCTAGATGCTGACTCGGCACATTTGAGGTACCCGTGTTAGAGCAAAACCGCGGCACCTAAAGCCGCGTTACCCGAGGGCCGACTGTATGTATACTATTTATTGGTGGCTCCTCCCGTCAATGACGTAAGAGCCTATGATAATATGGCCTCGTTCCGGTCTCCTCAGAGACCTGGTTAACCTTGATAGCGACGGTCGAGAACCAAGATCATCTTAGGGGGTACCCCTTAATAATTCCTAAGGTACGTCATTGGGACGGAGCCACTGAAAAGTAGAAAATAAAAAAGAAAAGAATTAACACAGTTTGAATAGCACGCCTATGCGCCTTCCATTCTTCCTCTTGTTTCCCATCCACATGCCTCCTCTCGTTATCTCCCGAGATGCGTTCTCTCTCGATCGTCGCCCACCCTGTAAGGACGTGTCTCTTGCCCCCTGTACAGTTTTAGTAGCCCCTCTTAAACGCATCATTTTTTTAATTCATAGGGAGTTTATTTGTATATTTAACCCTCTCACCACGGAAGGGCTCTTGAACGCCCATAAAAAAGCATATAACAGGTACCCGGAAGGGCTCTTGAACGCCCAGTGGTTGAAAGCCTGTGAGCTTCGTGTGCGAGGCGACGGTCCGACGCATGTAAACAACAGCCGGCTGGACCGACGCCCCGCATCTCCGGCCACAAGAAGGAGAGCGTCACTTGTTCGTGTGTGCCTGTATGTTGTTGTTAAGTATCGAATAGTAGTGTAAAGTGGCTGTTTTTGCCATAAAGTTATCTCCAATTAAATCATCATCACAGCTCAACCAGTTGACTTAGAGAGCTCTACTTAATGCCATTCTACAGGTAAATAACACAGCTACGCTTGGGGATGCGCGGGAATGCGGGAAGCAGTTAACAAATATACGGTAGCCTAGCCTAGACGTTTTTCGGCCAAAACACCCGGGTTTTGAGGAATATATATATAATACATAGCCGGGGCTGGAGGGTTTTAAGGGAACCGCCCTTTGGAACCGTCCGCCTTTTTATAAAAACAGTAAATATATTTGTTATATATATATATATAAATGTTTTCTGGTAAATGCTAATAAAATTATATGGTGGACTCATCAGACAAAAATAAGAATACATTACTCTAGATATAGAGAGTATTGGTAACAGAATGGATATCCTTGAGACTAAAGTTGCTGCCCCCGACATTCCCTTGTTTGCCAAGATAGTTCAGCAAACATTTGAAGAGACCAAAAAGGAGCCGACCAAACGCACCACTGAGGTGGTAGATGGTGGAAAGAAAAAAACTGTCTGGGACCATCAGGTCCTGGTAGTGAAGCCAAAAGACCGATCCTCCGAGCCAGTAAGCCCACCCGATACAAAGGCAATCGAGACTGCTTTGGCTTCGGTTCCGGTTAACAAGTTAACTAGAACTGATTCAGGTGTACTGGTGGTACGACTTCCATCCAAGAAAGCCAAAGAAGATGCAGGAAGGGCCATCAATCAGTGTTTGGGGGTGGACAGTGCCTTCAGTGTCTCCGAACCAAAGAAGATGATGCCAAAAATGACTCTGGTAGGCATTGCTAATGACGCTGAGGATAATGAGATCATTCCCAGCATCCTCAACAAGAACCCAAGAATAAAGTCCCTGGTCGACGATGGCTTAGCTATGAATTTGCTATTCACCAAGCAAAAGAGTGATGCACACACAAAGACTGCGGTAGTAAAAATGTCACCTGAAATACGCTCTTCCATTGTGGATGATGGCAATTCTGTGTATGTTGGACTTGTGAGATGTCGTGCATACGATCGCTTCTGGGTAACACAATGTTACCATTGCCAGGGCTTTGGTCATACCAGTGACAGGTGTTATCGGAAAAATGAGGATCCAAAATGCAACTTCTGTGCCGGTACTCATAACTCAAAAGACTGCACCAACAGGACTTCCCCCAAATGTATAAATTGTATGAGCTCCACATCAGTTACGGAGCCGCCAAATCATTTCGCCTCAAGTAGAAATTGTCCTCTAATGACAGCTCAGAGAAATAAAGTTATTGAGAACACCAATTTTGTAGGTTCAAAAAACTGAAAAATGCACATGGGAGCCGGTTGAAACTGGGTCTGTTGAATGTTCGTTCCTTGCGTAACAAAATGGATCATATTTGCGAGATCTTGGATGAACGTAACCTTGATGTATTATGTCTCACTGAGACCTGGTTGTTCGAGTCAGATCTGAATATTATCCAGGCGGCATTGCCTAAAACCCATTCCATAATAAATGTTCCTAGGCCTAGGGGAGATCATCCGGGTGGTGGAGTGGCAGTTGTCTACTCCACATCTCTGGTGAATATCTTGCAAATAAGCCATAACCTCTTTATTACGAACTGTTGGAAGTGGAAATAAAACTCCATCAACAAATTCTAAGAATGGCAGTTGTCTATAGGCCTGGCCATCGTGGCACAGATAGGGGTTTTATGGAAGAGTTTGGGCAGTTTCTCGAGGAATTTTCTGCTAAAACCGGAAGACTTTTGATATGTGGAGATTTTAATTACTGGGTTGACAGCCCTCATCTGAAGCCATTCTCTCCTGAGTTCCTTGAGTTGACTGATCAGAACAATTTTGTAAACCATGTGTCCCACCCAACTCATATCTTAGGACACACCCTTGACTTGGTTTTCTCTCCTGTGGGTTGTGGTGGTGTTCTGGATGTTGATGTTGAGAATGCTGACCCTAATACCTCTGATCATGCTTTGATTACTTTCAGCTTTGATTTCCCTAAGCCACTCACACATGAAAAAGTAATCAGATTTAGAAATTATAAAAATGCAGACCAAAATTTGGCTAGCAGTGAAGTAAAACAGTACTTGGGAAATTCCCGGCGCGACCGAAGCCGCTCCAAGGACCCGTGCCCCCAGGGAGGGGGCAGGGGATGGTTGTGACGGTTTGGCTCCCGAAACTGCTCGGCCAGGCAGCTTAGGGAACAACAACAACAACAACAGTACTTGGGAAGTATTGATACTTCCAACCTTACTTCAGATGAGCTGGTGGAGGTACATGGAAATGCACTTAAATTAGTGTTCGATCATCACTGTCCAGAAGTAGAGAAGAAAATCATAGTACGAGATGATTCACCCTGGTATAGCACTCAAGTTAAATTTCTTAGAAGAGAGCGTAGAAGAGCTGAACGTGAATGGCGGAAAAATAAAACAGACTCTACATGGTTGCAATATCTGTCAGCCAGAAGAGCTGTGGTCCACACAATCAAAGATGAAAAGAAAGTGTATTATCAGGGAAAAGTTGACTCATGTGGTAACGACCAGAGGAGGTTGGCTTCAATTGTAAACAGTTTACTTGGAAAAACAAGAGTCAGCTTAAGACCTTCTGTACCCGATGCCGAGTTGGCTGCCAACTTTGTGGCACTTTTTGCTGGCAAGATAACTCGCATAAGACAGGAACTGGATGATGCTTCTGTTGGTGAAGAACTTTCAGTTGTACTCCAACCCCGACACATTCCTAATAATGTCCTCTCATCCTTTCACTCAGTAGAGGTGGACATGATCTCGTCCTACATAAGAAACCTCAATAAAACATTTTGCCCGTTGGATCCCATAAATGTTTCCAAGCTACCAAGAGTCTATGATCACACAGTTGAGTTTATTTCCAAAATAATTAATAAGTGCTTCTCTGAAGGTAGCTTCCCACATTCTGAAAAGCATGCACTACTCCGACCTACTCTAAAGAAACCTGGACTTGATGTTGAGAACATGTTGAACTATCGTCCTGTCTCCAACCTGTCCTTCATATCAAAGATATTAGAGCGTGCAATACTTGACCAATTACAACCACTACTTCAGCAGAATGAAACTATCCCAATTTTTCAGTCTGCTTACCGACAGCATCATTCAACTGAAACAGCATTGATTAGAGTACATAATGATCTAGTTGAGAACATTTGCAATGGTGTGGCCTCACTATTGGTCTTGCTTGATCTCTCTGCGGCCTTTGACACAGTGGATCACGAGTTGTTATTGAGTGATCTTTATGATTGTGGTGTGCGTGACTCCGCTCTCTTGCTTCTTGGGTCGTACTTGTCAGGTAGATCCCAGAGTGTGATGGTAAATCAAGTGGTCTCGGACTCGACACCCCTGCAGTATGGTGTTCCGCAGGGATCAGTTTAGGTCCTATCCTATTTATAATTTATATTAGCAGTTTGTCTCTTCTGCTTCGTGCACATAATGTCACCTTTCACTTTTATGCAGATGACACCCAGATTTATGTGAGAATCACAAATATAGTTGATATACGGAGTAAGATGGAATTGTTGATGTCTGATATCAAGAAGTGGATGAGAGCGAGAAAACTTAAACTAAATGATGGTAAAACTGATATTCTCATCATCCGAGGAAATAGAAGAGCTGATGATATAGTAGGTGCCCTCTCCATCAATGTGGGTGGATCTCAGCTGCGACCGGCCAACTCTGTTCGAAATCTGGGTGTATATGTGAACTCCCGATTAGATTTCAAAAAGCATGTAAACCAGATAGTTAAAAGTTGTTACTTGCACATCAGAAATCTTTATTTGGTGAAGCCGTTTATAACCAGACGTTGCCTCCTGACGTTGGTTCACTCATTGGTCTTCTCTCGTGTTGATTATTGCAATGCCCTGTTGGTAGGTCTTCCAAATTATATTTTGAAGAAAGTTCAGTCTGTTCTTAACAGGGCCGCAAGACTAATTTTTGGTGTTCCACCTAGAACTCCTACTACATCTCTTCACATAGAACTGCACTGGCTGCCAGTAAGAGCAAGAATAGAATTTAAGTTGTGTTTGGTGACTTTTAAGGTTCTCAAATTTGGTGAGCCTAGGTACCTTGCGGAGCTGCTCAGGCGCCCACCGGCACACCATGGTGTAGTTGTGCGTCATGACAATGACCCTTTTCGTCTTGATGAACCAAGGGCTTTCCAGCAGTCTTCTTTCTTTGAGAGGTCATTCTCCTACATGGCTCCGAGGTTGTATAACAGGTTGCCGCTGTCCATGAGACAACTGAGTTCTGTTGAATGCTTCAAGAGACAACTTAAGACTTTTCTCTTTGAGAGAAGCTATGATCTTGAGAGAGGTGTCATGACAGATGGCTATAGAGTTTAGGCTATTTTGCCACTGCTAGTGATTGTTAAATGTGTGTTGTATATAAGCCTTCTTTTGATGCATTGATTTTGTTCCTTTTTCTTTCTCTTTTCGAGCGCTAGTGAATTCTTCGGAAAAATTGGCGCTTATGAGAAATAAGTAACATGCTTATTATTATTATTATTACTCTATGAACATGAGGTTGAGTATTTATAATAACGGAGTTATTACACGATTTAAGTTAACGATAGATACAATGCCATTCAGTCCAAGGGGTAATGTTGCCATTTTAGTGGATTATATCCATTTGGCCTTCGCTATCGCTTGCTAGCCTCAAGATAGTGAGCAGTAGTTTGGTTTGGATCCAATCGGCGTTCTCTCTTCAGGCTAGCGAGCGGTAGCGAGCTGATGTTTTCGGTAGGAAAATCAAATCCGGCGAAGCTGGACATATTTTTCTACCGAAAAGTCAGATCGCTACTGCTCACTATCTTGAGGCTAGCAAGCGATAGCGAAGGCCAAATGGATATAATCCACTAAAATGGCAACATTACCCCTTGGACTGAATGGCATTGTATCTATCGTTAACTTAAATCGTGTAATAACTCCGTTATTATAAATACTCAACCTCATGTTCATAGAGTAATTTATTCTTATTTTTGTCTGATGAGTCCACCATATAATTTATGAAAAGCATTACTGGAACACCCTGTATATTCCCTCAACCTGTCTGTAAAAGTTGAATGCCGAAAATCGCTTCTAAGTGCATTATTTCGAGCTTTATATAAAGATTTCGCAGGCTGAATATGGGCCTAATATATATGTATAAATTATTTTTGTTTTTTTAGGAATCATTACAAATTAATTTCATGCAATAGGACTAATATATATGTATAAATGACTAAAATGTAAATAGAAATAATTAAAAATACATTTCCTGTAATAGGACTAGTTATTCTACTGAAAAACAGTTTTTTAAATTTTGCGAGGCTCTTTCTCAAAAAGAAAATGTAAAAAAACTCCAACTCGGAAATACTTATGATCGAAAAACAACTGGTCATACAGTAATGTATCATATACCATTGGAAAACCCATAAAAAACTATGAAGTAGTCAAGGGGAATTCTTTTAGCCACCCCCATTCATGCACAGCACATCTTCAAAGTTGCAAAACAAGTGAACACATTTCAACCTAAAAATATATAGGCTAAAAATAAAACTAGATGAGATATACAAAAAATGGTAGACTAGATTGTAGAAACACCTTTTGTGAGTTGATTGAACACAAAAAGAAAGACAATACACTAGATTCTTGAGTACAGTGTCAATTATTGTAGTGTGTAATTTTGTATAATTTTTACCGTAATTTTTTATACTGTATATATAAAAAAACTATAGAACCAATTTTCAACCTGATGGTATCAAACAGTAGCTCACACAGTCCTCTAAACGTATGCCAAATCTCATTTAAATCAGAGCAAGTTCACTAACACCCTAGGAGTAAATACCAGATGGTCCCCTTAAGTTGTACGTGCGTTTAGGAATGTATTTATTATCGTAAACTTGAATTTGGCAAGGACTTAGTTTCTGGGCTGGTCGACGCTCGTGTATTTAGGACGCCACTTTGCTTTTTACTTATTTTGTTTTTGTCATACGAGCCTTTGGCTCATTAGCTGAAGTGTCTTTTTAAATTTGTGTATTAACTTTATAGCTTTGTATTAAATTCCTTAAGTTTTGAGTACTGTGATCGAGTCAATTTCGTAAATTTAGTTCTTCGATTGTACTCTCCCCATGGTTGTGCGTTGGCCAAGGGTTATTTTTCAAAGCCATGTTTTTTATTTTTTGAAATTTTAGTTTCTAAACTTTATTTCCCTTTACTTTTTTGCTTTTCCGGTAATTTTTTGAGCAATTTTCCTTCAATTTCGATCATTGTTAACTTGTTCATTAGTTATCATAAACACATTGTAGGGAATAAATGGTTCATACCATATCAACTACAATATCTTCAGTGTTTGCCATCAAAGTTGCCATCACATTCTATGTGATGGTGAAATTTGTAATGTTTTTACGTTAACAATTGAGAGTGCTTTGTCAATATATTTGCCTTCAAGGCATTTTATATTGCATTATTTCAGTGATAGCCATCAAAGTACGTGTAGTTGACGGCATTATAATAGTAGCCTAATTTTAATTTTACTACTTATTTTTGCACTCATGTTTAATTATTTTCATTGTTACCAAGTAGGCCTATGGCCAGTGGGGTACTCGAAATAATATTTTGATTGAATATATTTCACTGACTTACAGTCCCGGAAATATATAAGAATTTAAACCTGTACAAAAATACAGAAGGGGATGCCGTATAACACTCGTGGCCGGGTACCTTCGCGGGTGTTAGAGGTGCCATTGTAAAGGCTTATCCCTCAATACTTCATCTGAAGACTATGGCGTGTTGAGATTTTTTCAAGTCCCCGGATACTCTAGGCCTTGTCTTAACAGTATAAAGACAGGCCCAGGTACCAGTATTGGCGGGTGATATTATAATGCCGGGTACTCATGGCTTGGTTATCATAATGACAGGCCCGGGTACCAGTAATTGAGACGGCAATTTATTTATGCCGGGTACTCTAGGCTTTGTCATACTATAATAAGGACAAGTCCGGGTTCCATTAATGGAAGCAGATATTATTTTTGCCGGGTACTCAAGGCTTTGTCATACTTTAATAAAGACAAACCCGGGTTCCAGTAATGGAAGCAAATATATTTTTGCCGGGTACTCTAGGCTCTGTCATACTATAATAAGGACAAGCCCGGGTTCCAATAATTGCAGCAGATATTGTTTTTTGTCGGGTACTCTAGGCTTTGTCATACTATAATAGGACAAGCCCGGGTTACAGTAATGGAGGCAGATATTAGTTTTGCCGGGTACCCTAGGCTTTGTCATACCATATTAGAGACAGGCCCGGGTACCAGTAATTGACGCTACTATTAGATTTACGACTATAATGGCGTATTTAAGGTAATATACACAACATGGCACCATTAACACTTGACATAGTTACGATCCGGGCTAAACTAGGTTGAGAGACTTACGTTTCCCGAGTAGGCTAGGCCTATATTTCCATATTATTGAGTATACTTTGCCCGATATTATCGGTCTAGATACGGTAGCTTAAGTTTACCGGGTATACTTATATGTTACCGGGTATACTTATATGTTACCAAGTACAGTGAACCCTCAAATTACGCGCAATTTATCTACGCGAAATAAAACTACGCTCTAACCACAATTGAGGACACAAATACGTAAGTACGCTCAATTATTCGAATGTACGCGCCGAGCGTACGAGCGGGAGTTGATTCGTATCTGTTGGAGAGTTTCGGGCGGCCATATTGACGTGACGCCAAGCCCTCCAACGTCGTCACTGTTGACTGTGGAGAGAGACACATCTCCCGTACCAAACTATTATGTATCTATAAAGCACAACAGGATATTATGAATCTATTAAAAGACTGTTCTTCGTTTTACATTGCATGTATCATTTATTGAGCTAACAAAATCGGAAATGGAAAATCTGTTTCTGTTCGGTAGTTGGAGGCGAGATTGTTTACACTTCTTTCGAAAGTCGTTTCAAAGCCCACTGCTCTCCCCTGGCTAAATGATGTGAAGCCAGTTCTTTAATATGTATATGAGCTATTGAACTATCTCACTTGACACTATGTAGGCTATACAGGGTGTATTACTTTTCGACTCAAAACTTTACCAGTAAGCCTAGGCGGCTAGGCCTATTATTTCGGTCGATCCGTTTCGGGCGCAGTGCTATCGATCGATGGCGCAGATCCGGCATTGCTCAACCACTACCAATGTGAGTTAATTTACGTTTGTGTCTTATTTGTATACATTAAATGTATTTTGTGTGGTAGATTAGGTTATGAAAAAATATTTGTACAGTAATATGTTATATATTTGTGGATTTTAGGTGATGAAAGATAGAAATAGTACAACTTTCGGTCGGACCCAGACCAATACCTATTTTCCCCATTTATATTTAACTCCCATGTACGCGCAAACGAACGTACGCGCCGACAGCACAGTATGCATCCCACGCATAGTTTGAGGGTTCACTGTATACAAATACAGTCAGTTCCCCGTATCCGCGCTCCATACATTCGCGATGCCGCTTATCCACGGACACCCCTAAATATCCCATTACTCGTCATCCGCGCAAAAAACAACAATCGGGCGGGTCGGTGCGTATCCCGATTCTTGCTTTGGTCGGCCATCTTGCATTCTTGCGTGACGTCAACACAGCGTCCCAGCTGAGGCAGCAGTTCACAGACCAGTGTTGGAAAAGTTGAAAACCACGTGTTTACAAGCTTTTTTCTGCACGAACCTCTTATCTCCCGCATTTATTAGGGCCTTTAGAGCATTCAGTGATAGGGACAGTGGGCCTGATGGTAATCATGATGGAAATAAATGCCCGGGACCATCAAAACAGAGAGCAAGCGTACCGACGCTATCGGACGAAAGCAGGCAAATTATGCCGATGCGTAAGGCTAGCCTAGGCCTAATGACTGATTTCAAATAAAGTTTGTGTGGTAAGTTATCTCCTCATAATATGTATTAATATGTATTCTCCTCAAATAATAGGCCTATGTAGGTCAAAATAATGGTTTGAGGGTCCAAGATGGCCGGGTCAGGTACGAGCTAAGCCTATTTCCCATTGAAACCTATGTTAAATACACGCCACGTATCCGCGTTTTCAAGTATCCGCGGACCGCAGTCGGTACCAGTAAGGCGCGGATACGGGGAACCGACTGTATATCAGTCTTAGTGTGTAATTAAGACTAGGCTATACCCAGCTAAGAGGAATCCTGGGGTAGATAGTATACTTTCCCGGATTCATATGATCTATAGGGTTGCCGGGTATTATGTTGTAAGATACCAATTTATGATAAAAATTCCGGGTTTACTCTACTTATAAATTACCGAGTAATTCTATCTAGTGATACCGGGTAATAATTTACTGGGCTATTTCTTACATAAGTGGCAACTTTAGTTTATTTAAATTAAACGGTACAAGGCTAGATCCTATTTTGCCCAATTATAAGTAGGCCTAATATTTCCAGTATTATTTCCATCTCACTATACAACATTGACTCCTTGGTATTATTTACGGTTTTGACAACCCGTAAGGGAAGGAAGGGAAAACTACTATTTATTGGTGGCTCCTGGAGTCAATGACGTAAGTGCCTATGTTAATATGGCCTCGTTCCGGGCTCCTCTGAGCCCGGGTTAACCTGGATCACGGTGGTCGAGAACCAAGATCATCATAGGGGGTACCCCTTAATCATTCCTACGGTACGTCATTGGGTTGGAGCCACTGAAAAGTAGGAAATAAAAAGAAAAGAATTAGCACAGTTTGAACACCGCGCCGACGAGCGCTCACGGTCTACCTCTGTTTCCCATACACCTGCTAGTTGGCTGTTCCTCCCAGGAACCTTCTCTAATGTAATATCAAGTTGAGCATGTGTATGGGAAGGGGATGGTGGGAGGGCACTCTTCGTCATTGACTCCAGGAGCCACCAATAAATAGTAGTTTTTCCTTCCTTCCCTTACGGGTTGTCAAAACCGTAATTTATTGGTGGCTCCTTACGTCAATGACGTAAGTGCCTAGAATATCACGACCGGTGGAAGGACCTACATAAGCTCATCACGCTAAACCGTGAGAAACTATTAGGAAGACCAAAACAAAAACTGTGACATGTGTCCAAATATAAGAGTACTGTACTGTATAGTCGTAAGAAAAAGATGTATAAGGCGGGTACCATTAAAGAAGCCTTATCTCGGAAAGACAGAACTACTGAGGTGTGAATACTGATACAGTAATTGTATATCACAAAATTAAAATTAAAATAAAGCTATGCATTTATAGTTGCAATAACGTATTAATATTGTTATGTAACAGATCTAGTGTGCAGTAATAGCACTCTTGTTATCCATTCCGGGTTGTGTGTCCTGCCAACTTGTCCTGGACTTAACGTGCCCCCCCCCCCCCTTTTTTTTTTTCATTTAAGGTGACAGGTAGGACGCACTTTCTATTACCTTACACCCTGGTAATAAGGCATTGAATAAACATAACCATCTACTTAATGGCTTTGGGGGGCATCATCCTGCCCTACAGCTATGTTTGGTAATTTGGGACTTCTCTGGAAGTACCGACAAGTATATGGCTAGGGACGCATTGCTAGAGGGCCAACAGGCCCGTCTGCGTTATATCTTACCCTGAAAACACCCATTTAGGAAAACTAATGGTAGCGGACCATATGTGCCTATCATGGGGTTTTGCGATCACCTGAGGTTCAGCTTCCTTCATTATCTTTGCAAAAGGGATGCTAACACTTTCTTTCCCCACCTTATTTGACCCTCCCGGGCGAAGCACAATTGTGTCATATTCCTAGGACTAATAGACTTAGAGTAGGTATATAGTGCATTAACAGGGAATCGAGCATGGAGTATTTTTGCTCTTGTCAAGGCAGGAATAGATAAAGGTGTGGGGAGATGTTCCTGGTGTTCCTCTTTGTGATCACTCTGGTGTTAGCAGCAACATGTACAGAGTCCTCCTTAGTAGCAAAACAGGTAGACTCTGTCATGGATGTCAGTTCTGAGACCCTTTGGCCAATGGTCTGGGTCCTTTGACAATATGCACCCACTAAGTCTCTTGTCATTTGTGGTCTCACAGGAGAAGGCCTAGACTGTGAAAAAGTTAGGTCCTTCGAGATTGACCATTGAGGAAGCAAATGGTGATTAGGGGCTCTGAGCTTAACACCAGCCTGCCTAACAAACCCCGCTGGTCTTTCTGGGGCAGAGATAAACTAGTACGCGTCAAGAAGGATTTCTTTATGACGATACGTGGTTTATAAGTGTGTTAATTGTTAGCACTTTTTAAAATCAATTAATAAATTTAGGTGCTTCAGCGACCAGCAACCGATGGAGACTGCTGGTTTTGAACTTGCACTCCAAGGTGTAAATTGAATCAAGCGTGAACTATCCTTTCTTAGAGTTGAAGCTGTGTATTGGCTAGTGAGTGTATCTGTGACTTCCTTGTCGCAGGATAGTAGCCATTTAGAGGATGTCCATATCGCAAGTGTTATATCTGTCTACGGGTTGGGGAACCCTGGTAGAGTTGTTGCCTGGATTAAAGGTGAATGTTTTGGACTAGAAAGCATATCTTTTACCCAAGTAATTCTAGAGAGAACTGGTCCGGGTAGGGACCTGTTCCTCCAAGCCAATTACAGTCGTCATCGTGTCCATCTGGTATGACATTGACCTGGAGGTCAATGATATTGCATGAACTTTGGGAAAAACGCAGGGCTGTTAGTTCTTGGGTATGGTGTGACACTGACTAAAGGTTGTCCATTTTCTTTGACTGATTAACTTCAGAACGACTGATAGTGCCACCCTATCAGATTCGAAGCGTCTGTGTCCAATCCCAAAAGTGGGAGGTGGATTTTTGCCAATGTGTCACTGATTACTTTTACTTGAGAATTTTCCCCGCAACGCCAGGGGATGTCGAATTCTCTTTGGGGTGAATAGGAGGGAATTGGGAGGTGTTAGTGGAACGGTTTTGTTGCCTGGTCAGATTAGTTCTTTTAACCTGAGGAAGTTTAGGAACCTTATAATTTTGAACTCAAAACACAGTTACTGTTTACAGTCTTGGTATGTAATACAGTACTGTGAATGGTTATATTTAACCCGGTGAGACCCAGCGTCGCACGTGTTGCGTCGGCAGTGTTTGATCACCAACTCCCAGCGACGCATCACGTGCGTCCGACATATAAAAAACACTTACGTGGCTCGTAAGGTAGGAAATGGCGGGAGAATAGGAGGGGGAGGTACCGTAGTGTGTGTGGGAGCCGGGCCAGTAGGTGTGAGCGGGCCGAGACAGCCGCGCGGCTGGTGGTGGTGGGCTTAGTGGGGATAGTTTACACCCTTAGTTCACCGCCACTTTGAACCTTCATTACTCCAGTCGTATGGGAGCTAGAGGCTTGAGATTTATGTGAGACACTTCTTAGGATGTATGCCGTACAATGCCATACTCAGTTTTTACCCTAGTGCTCCCGGGCGGGTGGTCATGCGGGGGAGACGAACTATTGAACCCCCCCCCCCCCAAATGACCGAAATGATTTTTTTTTATTTTTGTCTTCATTTCTCACCATTCTCTTCCATTTTGGCTCAACACATTTTTTTGAGGCTCCCCCCCCCCCCAAAAAAAAAAATGTCCGAGGTGATTTTTATTTTTTATTTTTTTCATTTCTCATCCTTGTCTTCCATTTTAGCAAAAAAAAAAAAGAAGTGAAAATGGCTTGGGACTGGGGTGAACAAAATATTATAACTAGCCGGGGCTCAACGGGTTAAAGACTTGGCATTGGATGGATTTTGTTTTATAGCCTGGAGTTGTGTATCCCCGATTACTCCTACTCATTCTGCTGATTGTGTAGGAGTGAGAATTTTGATTTCTCTTAATTTATTCTGAAACCTCCTTTTGTCACCTGTTATGTGACTATCAGGGTTTGATTTTTTGGCTATGGAGTGGAGAGGACCACAGTAATCTACAATCTTGAAGGTTAAACAGTATTTTTATGCTGACTTTTGAGTAGAGGGGGAAGAGTTTGTTTCACTCCCTTGGTGAAAAACTGGGAGCTATGTCCGCGCTGGAAGGAATACTGGTGAACATTCTCGCTCTTATACTGAATGGGATAGCTAGGACCTTTTTTTTTTTTTTTTTTTTTTTTGTATTGGGATGTGCCAGAGGACTTTTCTATATCTGGAGCAATTATCCAGTCTCCAGACCTTTGACTGTAGAATTACTGTCGTTCTATTTGGTAACTAGTTAATATCCTGAACTTTCTATTGTGAATTATTTGTTGAGGAGTAGCCATGTCCATCGTAGTGTTTTAGTTGTAGACTGTCTCTTTTGGGGAGAGAAAATGTGTGTGATAGAAAGCTGGAATGCCCTCTGGCACCCAAGACACAACATTGCTTGTCAACACTCGGATCATTAATATTCTGATTCTAGAGGCAGTTGTCCATTGTTGGCCCGAACTCTGAGGAGGGGCCAGTTTGTTTATTAAACTGCTCCAACCTATCCATCTGAGGGCTTAGTACCCGAGCCTGAACTTCGTTCAGGTTGTTTGGGGAATCAAACCACATGTGAATCGAGGTGAAGAGAGTGCTAGAGTGGCCATATCTTTTGGGTATTCTTGGACCATTGGGTGGGTAGAAACTGTCTAGTTCTAGTTGCTTCAAAATTTGCAATAACGGTGGATCCCCAGATCGACCTTGGTGATTTCACCTACATCACTACAAGCGCAAACAAGAGCCAATCTTGACATTCCTGGTGGTCGTCTGAGAATTACCCCGTGGAGCTCCTCTGAAAAATGAAGTGCGGACTTGGGGTGTTGTTGAGGGGTAGACTCTGCTACTTGCCTCATGGACTGTGCGGGGTGTTGTTGTGTGATAAAATGTTGACAGTAACCAAGGGTTTTTCGACGCAGCCTAACGTCTTTGTCAATCCGTGCAGGGTAGGTGTATTTATCATGGGGTCAATTAGGTGGTTACAACTTATTAATTGGGGATCTGAGATATTTCCAGAACTTATGGGGAATAGAGTGGGAGTTTTTTATGTATGCCTAGTGGTAAATTGGAGATCCTCCAATGGGAGTTTTGTGGGGGGGCGTCCCCCCACTACAGGGTAAATCCCTTTGACTGAGTCAACCACTTGGCCCCTGGGTCATCTCTTAAAGAGTATACCCCCATCGTAGGGTTTTTGTTCCTTGACATTTTTTGTGGAGCAACCTACAGATTTATAGAGATCATAGAGATTTAATGGTAATAAGTCCATCCATCTTATTCACGCCAGACTATGGTTTGCAGCGTTTCCTGAAGGAACCGTGGGTGTCTGTTTGTAAGAATAGTACTTCGCACCCAATCGAATTGGGATTTTTTTTTTTTTTTTTTTTTTTTTTTTTTTTTTTTTTTTTTTTTTGGCCCGGCAAATGGCCTTGTGCTTCTTTGCACGTATATTCTTCAGCTCGTCCATTTTAATAAACCACTACTTTGGTATTGATACCAAATTAGGAAGACCTGTGTCAGCATTAGTAGGTGTTACTCTAGTGGTTGTTTCCCGTATCGGGAGCTGTTATTTTACGAGCAGGTTGTTTAGGATGGACAGGTACCTGAGCCAGTGGAACTGTGTTTGGTATGTCCTGTTGTGATCTGGAAGGAGCAAGAGAACTACTTTGAGATCTCGGATAGTCTTATCTAAAGGAGCAAAAAAAAAATGTCCGTTGGGTTTGCTTGTTACATTCCTATACGGGTTTAATACAAATTTCTTGAAATTAGCCCAACTATCCTCCTGGGTTTATGTATTTCAGCTTCAAAATTCATCTGAATCAGTTTTTTTTAGGGAGAATCAACGTGGGTGGAGAGAAAACAACGGGGTTGAATCAACCTGTTGTTCAATACGGTAGTATCACCTAGCCATACTCGGGTAGGAGGGGGAGGGGATGACATGTTCAGCACTTGGCTCAGCCAAGGCGGTAGAGGAGGCAGGTAATTCTTTGTTTATTCGAAGAAAACAGGATTAGCAGGGTGACCGGTCATGTCAGATAATTGACCCCGGCCTGGGGATATGTGTGTAGGGTGCAGGATTTGAAATCCTGATTGCGAGTCAGGGAAGTTGGGACTTCGAAGGTGGGTAGCTTTTATATCTGTGGTTTGTTAATTTCCCAGGGACCCAAAGGGAATATGTCTTACGGCTTTAATGGACTATCCTTCGTTGGGATTAAGCCCGGTTGATACCCGTGTATGTGGGACCCAATCTGTAAAAGCTAATTGAGTCAATGTTATTGATATTATTATTATTATTATTATTATTATTATTATTATTATTATTATTATTATTCTTCCGTTTTTTACTGGAAGGCTCTGAGCCGACCGACCTATGTCATTATCTTGCTAGAACCGGACATTTTCTTGTCGGGAGATGGGGACTAGCTAGGAGTTCTAGAAGAGATGATTCTAAAAAGCTTACCTATTTTAGTATTGCTGGTACTTGGATTTTTTTTTTTTTTTTTTTTTTTTTTTTTTTTTTTTTTTTAAACTAGCCTACTGTACCTGAATTGTTAGATTTTACTGAACTCCATATAGATAATATGCCCGAGGGTATATATGTTTTTTGGGTCATTGTTATAAGCAAAGCTTATATGGATAGCCTAGTGACGGTACACTTAGCCGGTGAACCAGAAACGTCTAGTAATTTGTCAAATGAACTCACCTTAACATATAAGGTGTTGGGATACTCCAGAGGTTGTCACTTGGAGGGGGAGGGGATGTTTTACTCGTTGAAAAAGATTCTTCTCCGGTAGTGTTGTCGCTCCTCGAGTCTGGAGATTATATATATAACAAGGGGCCAGAATTGTATGGTGGAATTAATACCGGAATTATTAGGTTTACTGTACTTAGGTTTTGGTAAAGTAGGGTCTAGTTATGTCCCGTTTATTTTAATCCGACTCCCGTTGTCTTTTATGTAAGAAGTAGCCTAGTGAATTAATATTCGGTAAAATTGGATATAATTATCCGGAAATTTGTTAGGCAAGTATAGCCTTTTTAGGAAGTAGTACTTGTTTAGTACTTGTTTCCTGGAAATTAGTTAAAATATGTAAATCGTGAGAATACACTTCGTAGGTGACCTGGAAATGTCTAGAGTTTTGCCCAGTGAACTCACTTTAGAGATATGGGTTATTTAGCCGAATGAAGGGAGCAACAGGTGACCTGGTCATGTCTACCATGGGAGCGAAAGGTGGGCACTAGCCTTGTATTGTTTATTTTAATTAAAATGGTAGTAAGTATGACCCAGCCTAGAGTAATCGGCCAGAATTTCCATTTGATTCCTTTCTTGGAACCCTGGTTTGTTTTTCTTAGAGTAGGCTATGACAAAGTTTAGGGTATGGTACTGGGTAAAATAATATTTGTTTCTCTTACTGGGACCTGGAATTGTCCTTGTCCCAGTATGGCACAGCCTTGAATCACCTGGCACCCTTATGGTGGTGGCGGTATGGTGTTACCCGGGAATATTGGTATTCTGGATTGACCCCCATTATTATTATTATATATATATACAGTATATTTTTTTTTTTTTTTTTTTTTTTGCGGATTAGAAAAACTTACTTGTTTAACCCTCCAGCCCCGGCTATGTATTATATATATATTCCTCGAAAACCGGGTGTTTTGGCCGAAAAACGTCTAGGCTAGGCTACCGTATATTCGTTAATCAGACTGCTTCCCGCATTCCCGCGCATCCCCAAGCGTAGCTGTGTTATTTACCTGTAGAATGGCATTAAGTAGAGCTCTCTAAGTCAACTGGTTGAGCTGTGATGATGATTTCATTGGAGATAACTTTATGGCCAAAACAGCCACTTTACACCACTTTTCGATACTTAACAACAACATACAGGCACACACGAACAAGCGACGCTCTCCTTCTTGTGGCCGGAGATGCGGAGCGTCGGTCCTGCCGGCTGTTGTTTACATGCGTCGGACCGACGCCTCGCACACCAAGCTCACAGGCTTTGACGTCATGGGTGTTTAAGAGCCCTTCCGGGTAGCTCGTGTATGCTTTTTTATGGGCGTTCAAGAGCCCTTCCGGGAACAGAGGGTTAAGCTCTCGCACTTATCTTAATTTTGTTAGGTTAGATAACGGGGTCTGACTTCTTTATTAAAATCTGACCTAGGCTAACCTAGAGTACCCGGTAATAATTTCTAGTTAAATTTTTTATATTGGGATTTGGTTTGTTTTTCAAAATTAAAGTTTGGGTCCGTTTTGGGTACCCGGTGGAAAAAAGTTGTTTAGGCTAGGCCTAGGGTAACCGAGACTTTCAGAAGAATTTGGTTGTGAAATGTATTCGGGTTTGACTTTACGTTTGTATGGTATTATTGTATCCAATGAACATGTACTAATCAAGTCAGTTTAATATCAAATAAAACATAAAAGAAGGTTACAGGTGGCATTTCCTAAAGGAAGCCTGTGGTGTTACCGTGTTAACGCCTTTAAGTTTCATAGAACAGTTGGTGTAACACAGGAATAAACTATCCATTCAGTTTATATATTCCAGGGGAAATGAAACATTCATTATCACCCACATTTATTAATATGTAGGCCTACATAGCCTATTCATGGCCTCAGGTAATGTTACCAAAAAATATTTATACTCTAGGCCTAGATCTAATCCCTGGGATTATGGAGTATATTGGAAACTTTATTGCATTCATAGTGTTTCCTCTTAAAAAATAATTAATGTTCCTGGGTAGCCTAGGCTTACTTTAGTCTAGGGAACGATTATCACATGACCTTAATACTTGAGGTTGTATGGTGGTTGTTGTTGTTGTTGTTGTTCCCCAAGCTGCCTGGCCGAACAGCCCCAAGGCCCTGAGCAAGGCCAAGGCCATAACTGAGCACCCCCACAGAACCCTCTCTGCCTACCACAATAAAGCCTGGGTGACCGAAGCCACTCCATGGCGGGGAGCTGAGGAGGGTGCGGAAACGCCCGGGAAACCAAAGTCCCACCCAGGGCCCTGTGCCCCTCAGCAATTATGAAGAGAAAGTTGAGGGGCAAAGGAAAAATGTGACGCTTTGGCTTCCAATCTTGGTAGATTGGGAGGTCAATCCACGGAAAAGACGCCGTCACTTGAGATCTAGGAAATACATAAGTAAAAGGAACAGTCGGAGTAAGCTATGGGTATGGCAGAGATCGCTCAGTTCTCACTCTGATAGACCAGCCCATCACCATAAGATGTATGGTGGTAGGCCTAGCCTATGTTATTATTGTATTTCCGGCCCATCTGGGTAGGGCCTACTCGGGACTTTAGTCATACTCGGTAGTCCTGGTAACCGGGCCTTGGTAACCGGGCCTTATTGAGATAAGGACTCGGGAACTTGAGGTTGTATGGTGGTATGTTATTATTGTATTTCCGGCCCATCTGGGTACCCGGGACTTTTCGACATACTCGGCAGTCCTGGTAACCGGGCCTTATTGAGATAAGGACTCGGGAACTCGGGAACTTGAGGTTGTATGGTGGTATGTTATTATTGTATTTCCGGCCCATCTGGGTACCCGGGACTTTTCGCCATGCTCGGCAGTCCTGGTAACCGGGCCTTATTGAGATAAGGACTCGGGAACAACGGGAACTTGAGGTTGTATGGTATTCCAGTATCGCGGCTCGCCCGACGCCCGCATAACTGGGCACTCGGGGACTGTCACCCTATCTGGCAGACTGGCAGTCCCACACTCGGGACTGTCACCATATCTGTCAGTCCCGGTGTCCGGGCCTTGGAACCGGACCTTTTGAGACAGGGCCTAGGGTATCTGGGTATTTGGAAAATTAACAGCATGTCGTATTAGAATCTTACATCATAGTGGGATACAGTATATTCAAAAATGATATTATGGGTACTCTTGATACCCTTGGAAAACAAAAAGGATATATGAGTGCTTGAATAATGTTAAAGTGTAAATAAAGCAAATAAATAAAGTTAAAATTAATATTAACTTTTAAAGGAAAACTTGGAAGTAAATACTGAAAGAATCATAGTGAATTGTGGAGTGAAGCATTGAATGGAAATAGGTTAAAATTTTCTGGAAATTATAGGCTTAGGAAATTTTGATCCTAAGTAAAAATATTACGGTGGCCTGAAAAATAACCTCTGGCTAGGGCACGACCAGGGGCTACCTGTCAGGAATTATAGATATGTGAATCTTATACTTACCTATAATTCCACTCTTAAGGGAATATCTGTCATGGTATCATGTTAAAACACAACCAGCACAGAACAAATTAGGCTTAGGAAATTTGTACCGAAGTACAAATCTTACGGTGGCTTGAAAAACAACCTCTGGTTTAGGCACAACCGAGGTTTGACTGTCAGGGCTCACAGATATAAGCTGATGACACTAGCATATAATTCAACACTAAAGTCAGTATCTATCCAGCTACAATGTTAATACACACTATCACAGAACAAAAGACACTGCCGCTAAGGAGCCGAGGTTCGTATGATACGACATACAGAAATAAACACAAAAAATTGAGGCTTTAGAAAGTGAAAGTGGCTCTGATGACACGCCCGCCGACCAGCCCAGACTATGAAGTCCTTACTTACAGGATTACAAGTGAAATTGGTCCAAACAAACACATTCCTAAATGCGTATATGATTTCAACTGCACTATATATTCACTATGGACCAAAACTGATGCGCTCAAGAGGGGCTATGTAACCCTGAGCATGAGGTAAGGACTCGCACGTCTACCTTGGCTGGCTCGGTGGGCGAGAGAGAAGGTTCCTGGGAGGAACAGCCAACTAGCAGGTGTATGGGAAACAGAGGTAGACCGTGAGCGCGCGTCGGCGCGGTGTTCAAACTGTGCTAATTCTTTTCTTTTTATTTCCTACTTTTCAGTGGCTCCAACCCAATGACGTACCGTAGGAATGATTAAGGGGTACCCCCTATGATGATCTTGGTTCTCGACCACCGTGATCCAGGTTAACCCACCCGGGCTCAGAGGAGCCCGGAACGAGGCCATATTAACATAGGCACTTACGTCATTGACGTAAGGAGCCACCAATAAATAACAGGCTTATGTGAGGTGCTGCTTTACCAGAGAAGAATCTTTACAACGGTTAAAACGATCTCTTCCGGCCAAGTGATTACCGCGGGAAGAGCTGAGCAGTGTTCCGGTTTCGAGGGTGTGGTGGACCTTGCCACCCTCTCCCTTGTTGTTCCCTTCGCTCGGCTAAAAAACCTATATTTTTAAGGTGAGTTCATTTTACAAAACACTAGACGTTTCCGGTTCCCCGGCTAAGTGTAATCTCACTAATTATATATTTTAATTAATTTCCAGGGAACAAGTAATTCACCTCAAACTACCTGGAGTGAGGTTCATGCTCTGTTGCTAAGACCTGAGATGGCTGCGTTTAGGCAGTCGCTTGCAAACAAGCAGAAACATCCTAGACAGTTCCACTCTCGTTCTCAATCACAGCATGGAAAATTTAGAGTCCAATTTCGCTCTCGTAAGTTTACTCCACAAACATTTCAGGTGCATAGGGGTAACTCGTCAAACAGGGGACACTATCAGTCCAGAGGTCGGGGTGCAGCAAGGACTCAACCATCATCCTACACACGACCACCTCATAAGCAACATAACTATGGGTCACAACATAGACCCCAACAAACAAAACAACATGCCCCCAAACACCAGAGACCACATGGTCATCAACAACCCTCTCACACTCACCAACCTGCCCAAAGTACAAAAAACTAAATTAAATTTTCTAGAGGCCATCAACAGGGAACTAGTCCTTCATCTGACAGGTCAGTTCAGGGAAAATTTTTGTCATTGGCCTCAGAGATCTTGGGCAAAGAGGGTAGTAAAGAAGGGCCTTACATGGCGCTGGTTGGTAAGACCCCGCCTCAGAGCTCAGTCAAACAATGTACAACTATCTCTAGAGTTAGAAACAGTAAAAAACAGAGGTGGGCGCGCTCCGGTGGGACCGGTAATGCGGCAGCGCTCCGCGCTCATCAGACATATGGTAATGCGGCAGCGCTCACGCGCTCCTTTTGTCAGCAGACCCGATGCGCTTCCCGCTCCGCGCTCCCAAAAATAGGTATATAAAAAAACAAAAACAAAAAACAGCTTCTAGAAGTTATTTAATTATTTACCTTTGTCCTTTTCACTTTGTCCTTTGTCTTTCACGTCACTAAATTCCAAGAATTCAAAACATTCAAAAAACCTCAAGTCATGGTGTCTTTCTGAAGTTTAACTGTTTAAGTTTCTCACTTTCTCAGTTTCTGTTATTCTTTATGTCATATCAATTAATCAAATGTCAATGATATGATATGATTGATATCATTGCAAATGTCAATGATATGATATGATTGATATCATTGTGAGTTTGTGACATTGTGACTGTCCATTGATATCTATGATATGACATAAAGAATTACAGAAACTGTCCAAACTGAGAAACTAGGTCCGACGGTATATAATTTATAATAATTATATATTATAATATACGGCCGGGACTAGGGTCTTGTCAGATGTCAGTTGTCACGCCCAGTGCCAGGTCCGTATATAATTATATACTGACTCGCCGAAAAAAAATCGTAGCAGCGAAACGACTGCACCGATGGCTTTCATATTTTTATTTTTTTACCACATGTACCTTACCCTTATGCATACCCACCACGGCACCACCACTACCCCAAACCCCTCCTCCCACCCACTCGCTGACTATCGGTCGCCTCACAAGGAAAAAAAAGAAAATCTGTGGCGGCGAAACGATTGCACCAATCGGTTCCATATTTGTGTGACAAGTGCCTTACCCTTATGCCTTCCCTCCACCACACCCCCAACTGCCTCCCACAACCCACTTCCAGTGTATCCGTACGAAGTAAAGGAAAACAAATAAAATCTGTGGTGGCGAAACTACCTCACCAATCGGCTTCATATTTGTAACACGAGTCAATTACGCTTCTACCTTCCCCCCACCATCCCCCAAACCACCCTCCCACCCATACATTCAAGTAACATTCCGATAGTATCGATACCATAAAATGATAAAAGTCTCTGAAGTCTATAGTGTCTTTTGACTATCAGACAGTCAGACAGGCTCGGGCTATACCACTGCCAGAGTGGCCCCTTCATAAGCCGTAACTTGCCCGTAAGGTTTACTTTGCGTTAGCAAAAGCCAAAAAAAAAAAAAAAAAAGTTAACAACTGTAACACTGTCAGTCTGTCACTATCATAGTATCACTGTATCACAGTTCACTAACACCGTGAGTAACACCGTACGAACGGTACGATGACTGTACACGATAATGACGTTCTTGTACCTGTTGTTGACAGGAAAAATCGCCTCCGGAGCGCCAGAAAGGAGCGCGAATTTCTAGCTGCGCTCCCCGCCTGCACTCCGATTTCAGAATTTTGCCGCTCCTCGCTCCGCGCTCCTCTATATTGGTAATGCGCACCGGATCACAGAGCGCAGAGCGCCAAATGGCGCGCACCTGCCCACCTCTGGTAATAAACCAAATGTTGTCAGACAATGTTGTGACTTATGTACCAGAAGGCATGCCAGTTTTTCTATCCCGCATGTTTCTCGTTCCAAAGAGGGACAGTCTACAACTAAGGCCTGTGATAGACATGTCCCTCCTCAACAAATCAATTCACAATATGAAGTTCAGGATGTTGACTATTTCTCAAGTAAGGCTAGTTCTACAACCAAAGGTCTGGATAATTACTCTAAATCTAAAAGACACCTACTGGCACATCCCAATAGCAAAGAGGTACCAAAAGTTCCTAGCTGTCCCATTCAGAAACAAAGCGGTAATGTTCACCAGAATGCCTTTCAGCTTGAACATAGCTCCCAGAATTTTCACCAAGATAGTGAAACAAGCTCTTCTCCCTCTACTCGAAGCCGGAGTGAAAATACTGTTTTACCTAGACGATTGGATGATTCTCGGGTCTTCTCCACTCCATTGCCAATAACAAACCTTGAGAGTCATACAACATGTAACAAAGTTGGGTTTCAAAGTAAATTTAAAGAAATCAAATCTCACTCCTACACAATCAGCAGAATGGGTAGGGTTAATCTGGGATACACAACTTAAGACTATAAAACAAAGTCCAACCAATGCCAAACGTCTTCAAGTAAAACTGTTGTTGTTGTTGCTGTTCCCCAAGCTGCCTGGCCGAACAGCCCCAAGGCCCCGAGCAAGGCCAGGGCCATAACCGAGCGCCCCCACAGAACCCTCCCTGCCGACCACAATAAAGCCTGGGTGACCGAAGCCACTCCATGGCGGGGAGCTGAGGAGGGTGAGGAAACGCCCGGGAAACCAAAGCCCCACCCAGGGCCCTGTGCCCCTCAGCAATTATGAAGAGAAAGTTGAGGGGCAAAGGAAAAATTTGACGCTTTGGCTTCCAATCAATCTTGGTAGATTGGGAGGTCAATCCACGGAAGAGATGCCGTCACTTGAGATCTAGAAAATATATAAGTAAAAGGAACAGTCAGAGTAAGCTATGGGTATGGCAGAGATCGCTCAGTTCTCACTCTGATAGACCAGCCCATCACCACTGTTCAGAGTATTGCATGCCAAGACTATAACCAGGAAACATTGGGAATCTCTGATAGGCTCTTTAAATTGGGTTCAAATTACAGTGCCCCTAGGCCGCCTCAGGTTGAAGAGACTAATCTTGCTAGGCAACAACACCTCTAACACCTCACAATTGTCCTCTCTTCATCCCAAAAAGAATTCTACATCTGTCGTTTTGGGTAAAATCTCAGGTACGGGAATCAGTGACACATTGGTCATATCCACCTCCCACCCTATGGGTGGACACAGACGCCTCGAGTCTGATAGGATGGGGCTATCAGTCGACGGAGGGTCATCAGAATCACGGAAAATGGACGACATTAAGTCAGTTTCACATCAATGCCCAAGAGTTAGCAGTTCCTCTGTTTTTTCTCAGAGATCATGCGATGTCATTGACCTCCAGGTCAATTGCATTCCGGATGGACAACCTGGCCACTGTAATTTGTTTGAAGAAACAGGGCTCCACCCGGTCCAGGGTTCTATAGGATCTCTCGGAAAAAATATTTTTTCTAGCCCAAAAACATTCCATAATAATTTATGCGACATATCTACCAGGCGTCTCCAATCTGTGGGCGGATGCTCTGTCCAGGGGAAAGAGTATCTCGGTGGAATGGGCTCTCAAACAAAATGCATTCAACCACTTAGTTCTGCCATTTTCTCCTCAAATCGATCTGTTCGCATCTCGTCAATCAACGAAGCTCCAGTCTTACATATCTCGGAATCACATAACACGAGAAGGGGGCCCGGATGCCTTCACGGTGGATTGGAACAAGTGGACATCGATTTATCTCTTTTTTTTTCCCCCCCCCCCCAGACACGTCACTGATGTGCAGAATCATTCATCACCTCAGGTTGTTCGAGGGTCAAGTGGTCCTGGTTGCTCCAATGTGGCCTACTCAGGTTTGGTACACTCAACTTACTCAGTGGTGCAACAAACCTCTGCACCTTCCCCTGACCTATTTCCACTTGTAAGAAATTGGAAACCTGCAGACCTCGCTCAATTTTGCTATGTGGACATTCTCAAATCCAAGTGGCTACCGTCCTACGACAAGGAAGTCACGGATAAGCTCACAAATCAGTACACAGCGTCCACTTTAAGACAGTATAGTTCACACTGGAAACAATTTACAACTTGGATTGTAGATTCAGGCCAGCAGACTCCATCTGTAGCTTTGTTGTTGAAGCACTTAAATTAATTATTTGACTTTAACCCTTCTGGCCCGGGGGCGCTATCCTAAGGACGTTGTTGAGACCCGGGCGATCTGGCTGAAATATGTCTACGCCTAGGCTACCATATCTTTGTTATTTTAACTGCTAGAAAATTCCCACGCATGTCTAAACGTACTGTGGTTTCCACTCTGTAGACTGGTGTTGAGTAAGTCAACTGGTTCAGTTGTGATGACGATTTCCGTGGAGCGCATTTTGCCGCTATTTTAGCAATGTGACACACTTTTCAAGACTGAATCTGTCTTTGCAGACCACACGACAACAAAGCTCCGACGTCTGCTTGCTGCCAGAGGTGCGTGCGTCGCCTCCGACAGGCTTTGTTTACATACGTCGGACGCGCGGCTTTCAAAACAAGCTGAATAGTCTTTCAAGCTTACGGACTATATAAGGACACCCGGGTTCCTGCCCATCTGCCGCGGTGTCCTTTTAACATGACAACCGGGCAGGAAAGGTTAACCCTCTCATGTTCTTGATGCAATTTTGAGCCTATTAGGGATACTTTAAAGCCTTTGTTTCCATCAGGGGTATTTAGAAACCTTTAGTTTAGTTACTTCAACCTCTGCAGTTGTCTTTGAGTTAGCTGTGGGCAGAAAACAATTTTGGAGAGGTAATTATAAGAGTGAGAGAACTCTATTTATTATTGCTAATCTGGCAACCTCTGCATCATAAAAACGTGAAATGGTTAAAAAACTAGCAGTTAACACACTTAGAAACCACTTATCAGCAATAAAGGAACCCTTCTTTACGCTTACTGGTTTATCTTTACCCCAGAAAGACGAACAAGGTTTTATGAAGGCTTGTTTTAAACTCAGAGCCCCAAATCGTCAATTGCTTCCTCAATGGTCAACCTCGAAAGTCCTAACTTTGTTACAGTCTAGGTCTTATTCTGTGAGACCAAATATAGACAAGAAACTTAAGGAGTGTGTTTTTCTGATGGCCCTGGCTACTGGCCATAGGGTTTCGGAATTGGCAGCCATGGCAAGGTCTCCTAACTGTCTACGTTTTGCCCCTAATAATGACTCTGTACATATTGCTCCGGCACCCAATTTTATCGCAAAAAATTAGCACCAGGAACATATCTTTACACCTTTCTCTATTCCTGCCTTGAAAATAGGAAAGATGCACCATGCTCTATGTCCTGTTAAAGCACTATATACTTACTATAAGTCTGATATTCCTAAAAATAAGGCACATTTGTGGGTTTCTCCAGATGGTTCAATAAGGTTAGGAAAGAAAGTGTTAGCATCCATTATTGTAGATGTAATTAAGGAAGCTGAACCTCAGGTGATTGCAAAAGCTCATGATGTGCGCAAATGGGCCACTACCATTAGGTTCCTCAATAATTATTCAGTAGAGGATATCACTCAAACGGGTCTTTGGTCCTCTAGCAATACGTTCCTATCCAGATACTTGTCGGTACATCTGGAGAGACCCAAATTACCATGCATAGCGTTAAGGCTAGAACATACTCCCTAAGGTCAATAAGTAGATTGATATTTTTTCAATGCTTTTATTACCAGTGTTTTTGTGTAATAGAAGGTGTGTCCTACCATTTACCTTAAAAGAAAAAGAGGGGGGCGTGTTAAGTTCCATGACAAGTTGGCAGGACACACAATCTGGGGATGGATAACAGGACTATTATTACTACATTATATCTGTTATATAGCAATATCTATCTATCTATTGCCGGACGCCTTACTCCCCTTACGAGGGTGGCCATACACAGAATGCCCCCAAGCGGACCTATTCCCTGTGAGAGGGACAACCCGAGCCAGTTTAGTAAAGGACTTACAGGATTGACCACTCAATTTAGGATCCGTTCGACTCAGAGGCCCTCTGTGTATCTTGTTAGCACTATTTTTCTACAGTGGTGTTCAGCTAATCCATCCACTAACCTGCCTTACCCTTAGGTAAGCAGTACGGATTTGTATCAGGTTTACTCCCCTAGACAGGTTGCCAACCAAGGCTGACGAGTCCCATCCACCCGGATTTGTATAAAGTTGTCTCCCCTAGATGAGTTGCCGACCAAGGCTAACGAGTATGTATTATTGCAACTATAAATTTGTAACTTTATTTTAATTTTAATTTTTTTGTGGTATACAGTAAAAGTCCTTTAATCCGACGACCGATGATTCGAATCTCCCAATAGTCCGAATTTTTCAATTTGAGGCCAAATCCGAATTCACCCGATGGTCCGAATTTCAAGAAGTCCCAAAGTCCCCTTTTTGAGGCATTAGGCTACTCAAATGACACATAATGGAGCACACACATATCATATGTTCATGAATTCACTTTAAAAGTTTACCATTGTCATTGTAGCCTATTACCTACTTCAAAACATTCAGATTAATGGTCAAAGGAAGCTACTGATATAAACGTAAACACCACATCGTCTGCTAGAGAGTTTGTTTTGCTCTTGAACGCATTCTTGGGACGCTCCGATGCGCTACTGGCTTGCACCGCATCGTCTGCAAGAGCATTCAGTCTTGCGCTTGAAAACGCACCTTTGGACGCTCCGATACGCTACTATTTATAGTTCAGTGATCGGAGCGTCCCAAGGGTGCTTTCAAGAGCAAGACAAACTCGCTAGTAGACGATGCGGACATGTGACAATAAGAAGAAGAAGAAGGTGTTTACGTTTATATCAGCAGATTCCTTTGACCATTAATCTGAATGTTTTGAAGTAGGTAATAGGCTACAATGACAATGGTAAACTTTTGAAGTGATTTCATGAACATATGAGCCGATATTGCCGTAATTGATATTTGCCATATTTGATCTGTTCCATCAGGAACAGATGGAGTGTGTGGGGAAATTTTGAGGTATGGTGGTGAGATAGTGATAGAATGGGTATGGAAAATGTGCAAACTAGCATGGGAGAAGGGGAGTGCACCCGATGACTGGAAGACTGGCATAATAGTCCCCCTATATAAGGGCAAAGGGGAAAGAGGAGTGTGTGGTAACCACCGAGGAATATGTCTTCTAAGCGTAGTAGGGAAGGTATACAGTAGGGTAGTGATTGAGAGAGTGAGAGTGAGAACGGAGAAATGGATAGGCGACGAGCAGGGAGGTTTTAGGAAGGGAAGAGGATGTGTAGATCAGATTTTTACCCTGAATTGTGTTGTGGAGAAGTATCTGGAGAAGAAACAAAAGGTGTATGTTGCCTTTATGGACTTGGAGAAGGCCTATGACAGAGTGGATAGAGAAGGTTTGTGGAAAGTACTTAGAATATACGGAGTAGAGGGCAAGTTGCTGAAAGCAGTGAAGAGCATGTATGAGGGTGCAAAGGCGGCAGTACGTGTGGAGAGTGAGCAGAGCGAGTTCTTTGACCTGAATGTTGGTTTGAAACAGGGGTGTGTGATGTCCCCGTGGTTGTTTACTGTATATATGGATGGAGTTATGAAAGAAATACTATCAAGAGCAGTGGATGTTGGTGTATCGCTGAAAAGGGAGGGAATTGAGTGGAAGCTACCTATACTGCTGTTTGCGGATGATACAGTTCTGATGAGTGATAATGAATGGGAGTTGCAGGGTCTGGTAAATGAGTTTGGAACAGTGTGCGAAAAACGGAATTTGAAGGTAAATACGGGGAAGAGCAAGGTTATGGTCTTCGAAAGGGGTGAAGTCACAGAGTGTGAGGTGAAGCTGAACGGTCAGGCTATGGAGATCGTCAACTCTTTTAAGTATCTGGGCAGTGTGTTGAGTAAAGATGGGACTATGGATGAAGAGGTGTGGGAGAGGGTACAACAGGGGAAGAGGATTGTAGGAACGCTAAAAGCAGTAACAAGAAATAGGGTGGTCAGTATGGAAGTGAAGAAGTCCTTGCATGACAGTGTGGTAATCCCGACACTGACTTACGGAAGCGAAGCATGGACGTTGGTTGAGAGACTCAGACCAAGAGTGAGAGCAGTGGAAATGAATTACTTAAGGAGTGCGTGCGGAGTTACATGGAGGGATAGACAGACTAATGAGGAAGTAAGAAGGAGGTGTGGTGTGGAGGTAGATATGCTGGAAAGTGTGAAAAGGAACAACTTGAGATGGTTCGGCCATATGGAACGTATGGAAAGCGAGAGAATGACTAAGAGGGTGTACGAGAGCGAGGTGGAGGGACAGAGGGGGAGAGGTAGACCGAATATGAGGTGGAAGGATGGAGTGAGGAACTACATGAACGAAGGCGGTGCTGGTTGGGGGGAGGGGCGTCGACTGACTGGGGACAGAGGTGCATGGGGGCGGTTCGTTCGTGGCCTGACCCCTTCGGGGATCACGGCGTCAGGCAATAGATAGATAGATAGATAGATGAGCCGATATGTGTGCACCATTGTGTCATTTGGGTGGCCTAATGCCTCAATGTTTTCGTCAGGCCATTAATACACAGGTTCATAGGGTAAAGTCCGATAATCCGAAAAATCCACTAATCCGAACGAGGGCCGGTCCGCTGCCCTTCGGATTAACGGAAGTTTACTGTACTATTGCCAGTATTCACACTTCAGTAGATCTGTTTTTCTGAAATAAGGCTTCTTTAATGGTACCCGCCTTATATATCTTTTTCTATCTTTTTATACTTTTAAAAATAAACACATCGTCACAGTTTACGTATTCGTTTTTAGTCTTCCTATTAAATTTTTAATTTTGATAAGCATATGAAGGTCCCTCCACCGGTCGTGATATTCTAGGCTCTTACGTCATTGACGGAAGGAGCCACCAATAAATTACGGTTTTGACAACCCGTAAGGGAAGGAAGGAAAAACTAATGTTTATTGGTGGCTCCTGAAGTCAATGACGACAATTGCCCTCCCACCATCCCCTTCCCATACACATGCTCAACTTGATATATACATTAGAGAATGCATCTCGGGAGAAAACGAGAGGAGGCATGTGGATGGGAAACAAGAGGAAGAATGGAAGGCGCATAGGTGCGCTATTCAAATTGTGTTAATTCTTTTCTTTTTTATTTTCTACTTTTCAGTGACTCCGTCCCAATGACGTACCTTAGGAATGATTAAGGGGTACCCCCTAAGATGATCTTGGTTCTCGACCGTCGCTATCAAGGTTAACCCGGTCTCTGAGGAGACCGGAACGAGGCCATATTATCATAGGCTCTTACGTCATTGACTTCAGGAGCCACCAATAAATACCTGTATTAGTTTTTCCTTCCTTGCCTTACGGGTTGTCAAAACCATAATAACATCCATGACATTATTATTTTTATTATTTTTATTTTTGTTTTCTTCTCAGATGTTGCTGTTGGAGCGAGCGGAGTCGCTACAAGTAGAGGCCGAAGAGGTGTTGCTTGGTCTCTGTGGTCCCCTACCTTCTTCACCTCCAGCCCTGGACATAAACGCCACCTCCATGACCGATAATGCTTTTACCTCCAAGGATGACCCTGCCTCCAAGACTGACTATCTCAAAGATTAACCCTGGCTCTCTGAAAATCCTTGCCTCAAACACTGCTTCCACCTCTGCCTTATATAATAATGTGGCCTCTGTCTCTAAGACTAATCCTTCCTTTTAGAATTACTGCATCTTCTTTTAAGAATAACCCTATTTCTAAGATTGACCTTGTTTCTATCTCTTAGAATAATCCTAGCTTTAAGAATTTCTCTGCTTCTTGAGGTAGATTTACATGTGCGATTTATCCCATAACTTTAGATATGCAACATATATTTTTAGCAACATTTTGAGACGATTTTGAACTTGTATCAACAACTAGACTGAAGGTAGATTATTATGGGTAACACGTTTGTATATTAGTATGTTTCAGAAGCTGCAAAATTAGAGTTGCTGATAAAAGTTGGGGGATGAAAGCTCTCGTGTAAGACTGACCTTGCTTCCACCTCAAAGACACTAGCTCTTTGAATGAATAACCTTGTCTATATTACTAGCTTGACATCTAAGAACAATGTTGCCTCTAAGAGTACTCCTGTTTCAAGCTGTAAAAGGTGACTGCCTCAATCTCCACAACTATTTCTTATGACTGATCCTACTGCTATCTCTAAGATTGACCCTACATTTATCTCCAAGGCTGATCACTCCAGTATCTCCAAAACTGACCATGTCGATGTCTACTGACCCTTCTTCATCTCAAAGACTGCAATTAGCTCTACCTCTAAACCTCTCCATTTCTTTACCTCTAAACCCATCTTTAATGTTCACTATGCTTCATTCAAACAAACCTGGCTGTTATTTCCACCATTTTCATCACAGTTACTCCTGATGTGCTTTTATTTGTTTTCACATCTTTATCAAAGTTTATCAACTTTATCAAAGTTTTCTGCTAATGATTTTTCAGAGACACTCCACAGACTACTGCCAACCAATCATGTTCATTCTTAATCATACCAGTCGGTATTTAGGAGGTGGGGATTTGCTACCAAGTTCATTTTAATGGAGTTTATATTTCATCCACTTTATCTTTTTAAGTTTTCGCCCTAGATTTCTCTGTAGTGTATTGATACCCCATTCTCTCTTTAACCCTTAAAGATCGGGGCCGGACTTAAGTCCGGCTCCAATTTGCAGCAAGTTAGGAGCATTATTAAGGCTTTTAAATGGTTAAAATCGAGTGCAAATGGCCGGGAGCGCAGCGGGCCAGAGAGCCGACTCCCAGGGCTTACCGCCGCTCATTAACTCATGTTCCCTGTGTTCTCGAGAGGCCGGCAGTGTAGCCAGTAGTGAGCATAGCTGGGAAAAATATGCCACTATACGCTAAACTCCCATGTTACTGGTATCACTGTACGAGAACCACAAGTGCTACGTAGCTCGTTCTGGTCTCATTTTGAAGCTTTTAGCGCCTAGTTTTTTGCTAAATATTTTTTTTTTCATGCAGATACTTGATTTATAATTCAGGAGGGCCTGAATATGCCCAAATAAGCCCAACCCCCCCCCCCCCCCCCCCCCCCCCCCCCCCGCTAGACAAGGGTTAATGGGGCTCGATTATACAGTACTAACTACTTGCTGTATTGTACAGTGGAGCCCCCATCTTCGCTCCTAATCGGTTCCGCAGAAATCGCGCCAAGATCGGGGCACTGTTCTTATGGGGAAAATTATAATCGGTTCCGTGCTCATTCTAAAAGTTGCACTTTTTCCCAGTTTTAGCCTATGAAAACATGTTTTTTGTCTACATAAAGTAAATCTTATGCATTATAAATAATAATGTAGATATGGCTAAATAACAGCCTTAACCATAAAACTTAGGTGCATTATAAATACTGTAGATTGGGGCATTGTTCTTATCATGGGAAAATTGGTAGGCCTAGGGCTAGGACTAGGTTCTAAATTTGTCCAGTCACCCCTCAAGTACCCATTTCGCCCCAAATACATTCAATAAATACATCATATAAGGAGAATACGTATGAATACATATTATGAGAAGATTACTTACCACACAGACTTTATTTTAAATCATTGTCATAATTAGCCTAGTCTAACATCGTCTATTTCCGCCGCTTTCGTCCGACATGGACTGGCCTTTGCTGTGTGTTTTGAGCATGAATTTCCTTCACTGCTACCGCCAGGCCCACCATCCCTATCACCAGATGTACTAGACTAGAGGTTATAATATACACGAGAGATAAGAGGTTCAGGCACAAAAAAGCTTGCAAACAGCTGGGTTTTTTTTCAACACAGACGAGTGGACTGTGGGCATCTGGCTAGTGTTGACGTCATAAAAAGATGACGGCAGCATCTTGCGCAATTGACGTTCGGATTTCGTATTCACTCTGATTTCGTCTCTAAGCGGAAAACACCTTGACAATGGCAGATTCTTTTAGTTCAGTTAACGTTTTTTATTGTTTTGTTTATGTTTTCTAGTTTTATGTCGAGTTTACATTATTTTTGCTTTTTTTTCGGGTTTCGACTGGGATTATTGCGCCAAGATTGAAGCTTTTTGCGCGAACATGGAATTTGAGAATATTTGGTGTGTACCGCGAAAATTGAAACAGCGAAGACTGCTGTGGCGAAGATGAGGGCTCCACTGTATGTAATATTATTCAGTTATTGACTGTTTATAGACTTAAAAATTTAGTTTATTGTAAGCTGTGTTATGTTACTGTATCTAATATGCAGGAAGGTGTGGATATTGTCATCTTCATGTAAAATGGATTTGCTTATTATTTATTAAAACAAATTACAGGTATCAGCACTTTATCAATTTTAATACAATCCTAGCCATAAATATAATACTTGCATGGTTAATTTCCAACATAAAAGACTACCGCCAAGTAGGAGAGGATTCCAACTACACAACTTTTAGAAGCAAGATTCCGACTCCAGGAATGTTAGAAGTTTGACTCCTATGTATGTATATACTCTGGCACCCTCCCCAGTTTGACTCCTATTCCAGCTCAATTATATACTGTCCTAATGTCATAAGAATATGGTGTAGGAAAATGTATAGTATCCGTGAATTCTGATATTTTTTTAACAACAAATATTTTGAAGATATAATCTAATTAATTAATTTTACTCACAACACCAAACACCAAGCAATATCGCCTCTTTGAACGTTGTTTAGTAACTACATCGTTCATGGGGAGTATGTGAAGAATGTCACTGTGGCATTTCCAGAAATTCCACTTGCTCACAACCACACCTGACGTCTAAGGCAGAAATCTTAAGTGCATCTATTATTGGGAAGTTTGACACTCAACCAATACCAAAGAAGGAAAACCTTCTATTTGGTAGGTAGCCTCGGAGTATCCAACGTAGAGCTATATACCTATCGTATAATTCCGTTCCGCTCTGGAGCGGACAATTATCGTAATCACTAGCGCGATTAAATCTATAACATCTAGAGTAGCACCTTACTCTCTCTACTAGGTACGTTGTACACACTCTTGAGGCTACTATTTTAAATGAAATGAAAATATTGATGAGAAAGAAGAGAAAATTGCAGAACATTGTCCATCCTATCTGGCTCCTTAAGCCGTTGTCACGGGTCCACCGCACAACCCGACCGGGTTCATTAGATCATCCAGGTATCAAGTTAATTAGACAAGATTGGATGGGCAGGGGTACGGCGTGAGGGCGGGATACTATGACGTTGGATACTCCGAGGCTACCTACCAAATAGAAGGTTTTCCTTCTTTGGTATTGGGAGAGTGTCAAACCTCCCAATTTAGTAGTAGCCTCTACGTCTCCAACGTAGAGCTAGAGTAACAAATCGGAGGCGGACATCCAAGCGAAAAAACACAAACTTAGCCCTTAGGAAATATCAGGACCATGGAAAGACGGACTTAAACAAGAGAGTTTATATAAAGAGTGTACAGACAGGTGCATATCAGGAGAGGTCAAGTACAGTCAAGTCTTATTCCATGAGATAACTTAGCCTAAGACAAAGAATGATGCATTTCATAATGATGAATATAAAGTCCAGGATGCCCCCCCCCCTCCTCCTCCTCCCGGAAGAAAGCAGGACGACCCATACTGGAACGAGTAAATACCGGCATACGCCGAATATGAGTAGCGTACAGGATGTGACGAGAAACTACATGAGCAGTGTCGGTGACGAGCACTAAAAGCCATATGAGAAAAGTTCAGTGGTATGAGGACAAGACATACCGAAAGAATGTAGTATACTTAAGACTAGAAAGTATCACAAAAGCTTAGCCCAGTTATTAATCTTTAACACAGGTGCAAGTATGGGTATAGTGCAATACCCTTCCCTCCCCCCCCCCAATAAGGAAGGACAGGACAGGAGAAGGACAAGAGACAGAAGGAACCCCGCAGGGAGACCCTGAGGGAACCTGCAGGCCCAACGCACTACAAGGACGCCCCGGTCTGTCGGTGGACAACGACAGAGAGGAGGAGACAAACGTGGTGGGGGAAGACCAAAGCTCTGTGTCGGCAAAGTCCGGGCGAAAAAAAGCAAGTAAAACCTGAATGGAGCAGCGTATGAACGGACGGCATGAGCTGTGCCCTGAACGTACGGGTTACCGGCCCAAAGAACCCGACACAGGTGAAGTCCCACAGCACGGCGATCAAGCCTCCTATCGGACGTAGGCGCCACCCGTAATGTCAACCCCGACACTGGCCTGGCCGAGTACACATACGGATGCAGGGTTTGAACCGGGCAGAACGGACGATGAACCCTACCACGTGTGGAAGCCGGTACAGGAAAGGCCGAAAAACGGGAGTGTCGCGTACGGTTGTAGCCACAAAACGAACAGACGGAGCCAAAGTAACTGACCCAAGGACGGGAGAAAACGGAAGCAAGGCCGGGTCTTAGACATGGCAGCCATCTCCAAGACGCCGTCACCCGCCGCCAAAGCCAGAAGGAACAGTGTCACGGCATGGAAGTGTTCAGGCGCGGGGTAAATAGTGTAAGAGGCAGACGAGAGCCTCCGCCAGAGACCACTGAGGAGGAATCTGACGCGGGGTAGGCCTAAGTCCAAAGCAGGCCCGCATAATAATAATAATAATAATAATAATATTTATTCAGTTAGCAATTTACAGAGTTGGTACCACATAGTATATTACAAATATGACATGTACCAGCCTTGCATAATTCCAACTAAGGATAGCCCAATAAGGCCGTTAGGCGTATTTCCATTGGGGTCCTTGTGGGATTAGGTTAGCAGGGGAAAATGGGGAGGATAAAGAAATAGATACTTTAGAGAAAGTATTTCTAGGGGGTTATTTTAAGATAACTTACATCCTATAGTAAATATCAGTAATCCGTAATCAGTAATCATTTCAGTTTGGTTTGTCTATCTCTTATGTCGCATTTAGTAGTAGACATAAGCTTGGTGCTCCCTTCTCGCAGCTGTCCGGTTCAGGTGTTCCTTCAGGCTACGTCTGAAGGAATACAGTGTTCTCTTTTCACGGACTGACTGGGATAGGTCGTTCCAGTCTTTGATGGCAGTGAAGAAGAATGTTTGCTTACCCTGTCCTTGGATTCTCGGGACCTTAAAATTAAACATCCTGTTTCTTGTATTATGTCCACTCCTCTCATTTGCTTTAACAAAATCATTCTTTAGATACTCTGGAGCTCTGTCATAGAAAATTTTGAAGGCATTAGTGAGCCTGATTTGTTTGGCCCTGTCAGAGACATTGAGCATACCTAGTGACTGAAGTTGTTCCTGGCCAACATGTGATCTGGGTCCTAGGTTCAGCATGAACCTAACCATTTTATTTTGAGTGACCTGAAGTTTGTGCTGTACATACATACATACATACATAACATTTTAAGACTGAGTGTTCCACACATAAGTGCAGTTTCAGTCTCTTGTCCTAATGGCGGCGTTCCAGGCAACCCTGTTAAGGGCTGCTTCACTTGTCAAGTTCTTGGATTTGAGATCGGCGCGTATAGTCCGATCCCAGGTCTTCCTCGGTCCACCCCTTGGTGCAGCTCCCTCCACAATCACAGACCTGCATTTTGTCACCCAATTTTGTTCATCCATTCTCTCCACATGTCCATACCATCCCAGTCTACTTGTACGCATCACCTCGCTAATACTCTTTATACCTAAACGTCTCCTCAGCTCAACATTTGTTATTCTATCCTGTAGCCTGGCCCCACAATCCATCTCACCATTCTCATCTCATTACGCTCCATTCTGTTGACATCCTCTACTTTAACGGCCCATGTTTCTGAGGCATACGTCATTGCACTTCTAACACATGAGGCATACACCTTTCCCTTCAGGGGAGAGGCATTCTTTTCATGGTCAGGATTGGCATAAATTCTCTGAACTTCCCCAGCCACACCTAATTCTAGCAACAGTGGCAGCCTCGGCCCCACCACCGGCAGAGATGGTATCTCCTAGGTAACAAAACTTGTTCACCAGCTCCAAAGACTCATTTCCAAAATTCACAGCCACAGGATCATCACTTAACACAAGCTCGCCTTTGCACACTACGCACTCAAATTTCTCTATTTCTGACTTATCCTTCGGCAGGGCCCCTTTATTCTACTACAGCGCTTACTCCCATGGTGTACCCAACATCGACAGATGCTACATTGAATTGAGTTAACGCCCACTCCCTTTCCACACACTGCACATGGGTATGCACCGCTCTTTTCCACATTGCCTCGTCTCAAACTACAATGCATAACCTTGGTTTTGTTAATATTGACTCTTAAACCCTTGCTCGCCATGCCCTCTCTCCACTTTCTGAATTTGGCCTCAGCATCCTGCATACTGTCAGCTATTAGGACTGTGCTGATTTAGATGATGCAGAGTACCAGGATGACACAGAATAGTCAAAATGACATTGAACAAGCGCTTGGCAGAGGGTCTTTTTGGTCACCGCGGGCAAGCATCCCACCTGTCTATACAGGTATTTTATACGTGCTCTACATTTACTCAGGATAGATTCCAAAATTGTTTCACCTGAAAAACTCGCGTCCAGTTTTAGTCCGAGATATTTAACTTGTGACACTGTTGTTATAGGAATATCATTACAGTTGACCGAGAAGCCCACAATGTCTTTCAGTTTGCGTTTTGTTCCACATAAGATGGCTTCCGTCTTGCCCAGGTGAAGAGATAGTCTATTGTCCACTAGCCATTCACTACATGATTCTAGTTCTTTGGAAAGTGAAGCGGCAATACTTATTGGGTCTTTTCCTGAAACCAGAAGCACGCTGTCGTCTGCATACAGTAATAATTTACATGAGACGCTCAGTTCCATGTCGTTCACATAACAGAGAAAGAGTAAGGGACCAAGGATGCTTCCCTGCGGGACCCCACAGTTAATTGGCATAGGATCAGATATATTATCATCAATTTTGACTCTTTGGGTTCTACCACTAAGATAAGATTTAAACCAGTTTACAGACCCTATGCCCATTGCTTGTAGTTTATTACATAGGATATCATGGTCTACTGTGTCAAACGCTTTTTGTAGATCAAGAAGAACCATACCGGTGTAGTTACCTTTAGACATTTCTTTACGAATGTGATCCGTTAAGTGGATGAGACAGGAGTCTGTCGAGTACATGCATCTGAAACCTGATTGAAACTTATAGAATAGATCATTTTGTTTGAGGTAGTGTTCAATTTGGGTGTATACCGCTCTTTCAAGGATTTTAGATACAATACATAATATGCTAACTGGTCTGTAGTTACCAACTTCTAGTTTATTTCCTTTCTTGAATAGAGGGGTTACAATAGCTTCCTTCAGTTCAGCAGGTACAGTGTTGGTGTTAATTGACAAGTTGATGATGTGGGTTAGGGGGCCTGCTATACCAATGGCTCCATCTCGTAGAAATTTGGCAGGAATTTTGTCTGGTCCTGTGCTTTTATGTACATTTAGGTTAGACAGCTCGTCAAAAGTGTATTTTGGTGTAACATTTTGCAATCCAAATGTGTTCGGGTGTATGTCTTTATCTCTGTAGAAATTTCAAAAGGTGGCCGTTGTTGTCGTGTATTTATTGAGAGGTTGAGGTAGGTTCTGTGCAAGTGTGTTTGCTATGGAGGTGAAGAAGGAGTTGTTGTTGTTGTTGTTGTTGTTCCCTAAGCTGCCTGGCCGAACAGCCCCGAGTCCCTGAGAAAGGCCATGGCCACGATCGGGCTTTCCCACAGAGCTCTCATTGAGTGTAGATTATAGGTTTGACTCCTGTAAGGAGATAAAGAAAACCTAATATTTAGTAGTGGCCCCGTAATCATTAACGAACATGCCTATTACATAAGGCATCCTCTTCAAACACTAATCCGCCGTAGTTTGAATCTACCGCGCAGAGCATTTAAAAACTGAGGAGCCTTCATCATGAGCGCACGCGACCTCACTCATGGCTTCAGTCATTATGAATTGGGTTCTCACTACGAAAAAACTTCGTAAAAAATAAAAACAAAAAGAAAATAAGAATAACTATCTAATAAGCTTTCCATCATATCGTGGATGTACTTGTGTGGATCTTTGACCAGACGCTACTGCAGGCGTCATTCTTCCTTCACTGACATATCAAGTAAACCAAAATCCTGAATACATCAACGAATGGGAAGGGGATGGTCGGGAGGGCCCCAGTCGTCAATGATTACGGGGCCACTACTAAATATTAGGTTTTCTTTATCTCCTTACAGGAGTCAAACCTATAATTTATTAGTGGCCCCTCCATCATTGACGAACATGCCTGATTTCTAAGACTGGAGGGGGACATTCGTAATCATATCATAAGTCTAGAAAAGCAGATAATCAAACAACCACATAGTGTTCTTACTCTTGTAAAAAAGAGATATTCGGGTGCATAAACTTTATACAGCCTAAATCTTCAAAAAGGGGTACAAGCAGGAGCGTGCTTCAAAGAAGCCTGCTTGAAAAAGGGTTAACTCTGAGACTCTGTACACAGATCTGCTAGTTAAGAAGGCACCCCACTTAAAGTAAGTGGTGAAAACTAAAAACTTATAAGTTTACATGTGCACATATAAACCCCATTAACTAGTGGATATATTCCTAAAAATATAACCAAACAAAAATGAATTCTTGTACATTCATAGAAGTACTGAACTCGTGTACTTATGGAGAAGTAATTACTTCAAAAGTAAAAGTCGTAGTTGCAACTACCGAGATTTCTCAAAAATCTATTGCTTCACAGCCAAAGCTACTTACAACAAGAATTGTTGTAACACTACTATTGGCCTTTAGCACAATTTCCTGTAATAAATACTACAGAGAAATTTTATAAAACAATGCCTACAAACAGTATCCCAGCTCGTATGTTCCGAACACATACTCCGGAGGGGTCTAGGGTGTCCTATGTCACACTGACTGCACCCTCCCCCCCCCTTCTTCTTGAAATTAAACAAAACGTGACTAAAAGGGCCACCTAGACCCTCTGCCGTAAAGCTATACATGGCAAGGAAGGTTTGTCCAGAGCTACTGAAAGGTATCGTGTCAAAAAAAAAACTCCTGATTAGAGGCCCACAACTGTGTGGACTTAATAACTTCCACCGAAAGATTATTAAGGAAACGTAAAGAGGCTGTCCCCTTGCGTAAATCGTGGGTCTTACCCACAACGCCGGGATTCTTCTCTTTAAAGTCCTTGACCAAGAGAGAAGCCAGTGTACGCTCCATCAAGCGTTCACCCGGACTTGCGACCCATAAAGCACCCTGGTGATTTAGAGGTGCCACTCTTAAATATTTGGTTAGAGCTTGCACTGGGCAAAAAAGATGGTGCACCTTTCCCCTTTTTAACGCCGGCACCGTGAACTCTGAAAACACGTGTTCACTGTGCTCATTCTTGGCTAAGAATCCTGGGGAAGGTGCAATGTGAATACACTCATGAAGCCTATCAAACCTGAGGCAAATAGGTGTGTTGCTCATCGCCGCCAGCTCAGATACTCTGTTCCCGGTAGCCAAAGCCATAAGGAATACTGCCCTTTTGTAAAATCTGCAGTCTTTGGTACATACGGGAACGAGAATAACTACGATGCTTTGTCCAGAGACCATGTAGGCCTGAGCTGACGGGGAGGTGGGCGGAGTTTAAAACCTGCCCTCATAAATCAATTTCAGATAAATGTTTCTGCATGAACAGATACATTAAATAATTAACAACCAACGCCACCGAGGGCACAGTTTGGTTTGTTCTAAGAATCCAAGACATAAAAGCTTGCCAATGCGATTGAAACTGTCGCTTTGTAGACTGGGTATATTGATTCGTGAATATCTTGGTCACGTCGCTACCATATGGTGCTAGCCACTTGGCCTCCTGAATGTCCATAATGAACAAGTCCGCGAGGTTTCTAGGTTGCCAATTGTGATCTAAGTGGAACAACCCGACCGAGAGTGACACTGGGTGCGGGCACCACGTGTACAAATGCTGGTACCAAACTGCACCGGCCACAGGGGCGCGATTAGCGAGACTACGCCTCGCTAATCCTGTAGTTTGTTGACTACGTGGCACATTAGAGACGCGTCTGGCGGCGGAAAATAGATAAATGGAACTCGACCTGTTCTCGTCCGTCATCAGAGCGTCAGGTCCGCCCGCCGGCGTTATCGTCCGGCGGGTGAGGTATAGTGGGAGTTTGCAAGTCTTCTCAGACGCAAACAAATCCACTTGTGGATGGTCATGCTCCGCACACGCAAGAGCGCCCATTCCACTGAAGTGCTTTGTCTCTGAGACAGAGCGTCTGCCCAGACGTTTGCAACGCCTGGGAGATAAGATACGTGAAGATGAATGTTCAGCCTGTTGGCTAGTATAAAAATCTTTTCTGACACGTTTAGCCACTTCCGAGATCTTATTGACCCTTGTTTCTGAATACAGTGAACCACATTCAGATTGTCCATTCTGAAGGCCACCGACTAGCCCCGTAAAGCAGAGCCGTGAGCCTGAAGGACAGATAAGGGGACTAGTAAGTCTTTGACATTGATGTGGAAGATTTCTAAATGGGACCAAAACTTTTGACCCTGATGCCCGAGGTTTGACTAAAAGCCCCAACCTATCGTGCCTGACGCATCCATGTCCACCCATACCGACGGCGGAGGAGAGGTTCATGACATGACTGCGTGCAACCTTTCTCTCGTCGCCCAAACCGCTAGTAAGTTGTGTAATAACGTTGGGATAGGCCATACTATCCCCGCCGGTAATAGTGGGAAAAATTTGTTGCCCTCCAAGATTAAACGTTAGACTTTCAACCGGCCCAACTTCACAGTTAGCTGAACCCCGTTGAGAGAACCGACTAGAGATTCCCAAAGTTTCTGTGTCGTATTCAGACTGTGGAGAAACATAAACAGTTTTTGCGAAATCTGTTTCGAGTGTCCACACTCTGACTCAGAGTGAGAGAAGCTGTGTCCTCGACCAGCCCTATCCCCTGAAATACTCGTGGGGGAACAAGGGTTTGACTTTTACTAAGTTGACCTTGAATCCTAGAGATATGAGATGGTTTAACGTAACGTAGACATGACTGATGCGTAACTTTTCTGTTTCTGCCACCACCAGTTAGTCGCCCAGATACCACCAGACCCTGATCCCTTGTTCTAACAAGGGCATCAGGGCTTGCGGGGACCTTGCTTGAATGTTTGTGCCAAATTGAAAACAGTCTTCCAAACTGCTGGTGAAATCAAAGAAGGAATTAGAACTGGAGACAGAACTACTTGGCTTGCAATACGGTCAAGAAGTTTCTTCACTAAGAACATCCTCAGATCCTGCCTTGCTCGAACTGCCTCTAATAAGGCCGTCCGAATATCTCCTAAAGACTTGGATGGAAGTCTGGAGAAGCAAGCGCCGGGAAAGTTCAATGGCTTTCCTGACTTCCGTGGCTTCTATTGCCTGAGAAGAGCGTAACAGAGACTTTGTTACTTGCTGGGAACCATATATTGCGAAAACAGTTTAAACGCTTTTCCTCTTAACCTAAACTCGCGGTCTAGGTAAGCTGGGGAAGGCGTGCTATTGGCAGCCAAGCAGAGGGGACTCCGCCGGCACCAAAAACCGGAAGAGAGAACCAAGAATGGCGTTCTGGAGGGATTTGGTGGTAAGAATAAGTCATGGTTATAATAACTTGGAATGTCCTTAATATGAACATCCAAAACATTTCCGTAACATTGCTACCCCTGACTCATCAGGCCCGTAAAAAGAGGCATAGCTCCTGTTTTTTGACTGGCGCCTTGTCTAAAGGAGGGGGAGATATGTCTGATATGACTCGCACAGTGGAAGTAGTGAGAGCTGTTGTGCCTGGCACATTGGAAATTGGGTCTGACACAAGCGGATGGCTAGGTATTTTAGCTAAAGCAAAGGATGTAGCCAGAGGTCGCACATTCGTCGACATCGCGGGATCTCCCGTATCAGAAGGAGTTTCCGGCGTAGGGCCAAAGAACCTATTAAGTGCATTCAATAGTAGTCCATCAATCTCTTCCGCCGGTACATACCTAGCCGATGACGAACTCCGTGGAGATTCGACAGTACCCTGAGAGTCGCCTAGAAGGTGACTGGACTCTTCAACCTCCATCTCTGAGACCAGAGATCGTTGTTCTTCATCCGTTAAGTCTGGCTTATCATGGGAAGATCCCGCCGAAGCCGGGACCTCCACATGTTGCCATGTTAAAACTGGGGTAGAAGATGGTACATCGGCATCCCGTGGACGTCAGCACTAGTTGAGTCACAATGGGATGTGTTCTGTCCTGCCAGGACTGTGAGTATCGCCATACACCTTGGCTGTGGCTGTCCCTCGCTTGCGAGCTCGGTATACTCTCTGAAAGAGAGCCCTGTAAAGGTTTATGATAATTAAAAGCTCCCATAGCTCATTAACACATTGAAAGCAGAGCTGGTGAGCAAAATCATAAAGTATACTAATTAATTTAATTTATATTTAATTGTATTAAAATAAATTACTATAAATAAACACAATATTATCCTAATATAATCATAGAAAATATATATGGTTATTATTATTCAGTGATTAAATTATTTCATTAACAAATAAAAATAATATAGGGATACCTGATCTTAACGGCGTTGAACATACAGCAATGAGAGGTTCAAGTGCCGACATGGCAGAGACTGGGGGAAAACTACCCCGCCCCCGGGAACTACCTGGTCACCTGGTGCAACACCGGTACTCCGCCCTGGAAAGAGAATTTTCCGGGGATTAATGCTCATAGGGTTACACCCAAAAAATGGTACAAAATATGTGTCACAAGACCGCCGGTCAACGAACCGTAGCACTCCACCACTACTTTTCGTTTTCCTTTAGTTTCATATTAAAGATTTCAGGATATATTTACCTGTCCAGAAGATTTTAAGCATATCTTTTGAATCCTCATAAAGATGAAGTATATCTTTATTAAAGATGAAGTCTTTCAAGTATCCCTTTACACTTGAAACATTAGTAAGATTCCGGCATCTTTTTATCCCATAAAAAGTCTAAGCCTATCCTAATCTCTAATCCGGCTTCTCCCAGAAGCCCTCATAGATCGCCGTCTTGAAGGCCGTGATACCCTATTGTATCAATCAATTGTTTGGCAAATGATCGCGAATTGCTAATCAGTTAATATAACCACCCGAAGGTATAACCGCCGGGTTTTATATGCAATGTCAAACCAATTGTACCTGCCCCAGACCTTTTTTGTAAAAAGGTCGCCGGGAGGGAAAGACTAAACAAACAAACAACATTGTTCCAATTGTTTATTAAGGATTTCAGCATATCTTTTACCTGTTCGAAAGAATTAAGCATAACTTCTGAATCCTCATAAAGATGAAACATATCTTTATTAAAGATGAAGTCCTTCAAGTATCCCTTTACACTTGAAACACTAGTAAGATTCAGGCATCTTTTTATCCCATAAAAAGTCTAAGCCTATCTTAATCTCTAATCCGGCTTCTGCCAGAAGCCCTCATAGATCGCCGTCTTGAAGGCCGTGATACCCTATTGTATCAATCAATTGTTTGGCAAATTATCGCGAATCGCAAATCCGTTAATATAACCACCCGAAGGTACAACCGCCGGGTTTTATATGCAATGTCAAACCAATTATACCTGCCCCAGACCTCTTTGTAAAAAGGTCGCCGGGAGGGAAAGACCAAACAAAATAACTGTGTGGAGCCCCCCTCGCCGGGAATAACACAGGAAGCCTGATCCCAGGCTTGACCACAGAAAACGCAGTTTCTGATTAGCCCTCAAGCGACCAAACTCGTCGGGGTAACTTACCTATTTTAGCCATCCTGACTAAAACTCGGTAAACAAAAACGGTGTTCTCGGAGCAACGAGAAAAAACGCCGGAAAGGTAACCCACACCAAACGAGACATAACAGGAGGGCGTAATGCATAAAGCAATGAATAACACAGGAAGCCTGATCCCAGGCTCGACCACAGAAAACGCAGTTTCTGATGAGCCCTCAAGCGACCAAACTCGTCGGGGTAACTTACCTATTTTAGCCATCCTGACTAAAACTCGGTAAACAAAAACGGTGTTCTCGGAGCAACGAGAAAAACGCCGGAAAGGTAACCCTGATCCCAGGCTCGACCACAGAAAACGCAGTTTCTGATGAGCCCTCAAGCGACCAAACTCGTCGGGTAACTTACCTATTTTAGCCATCCTGACTAAAACTCGGTAAACAAAAACGGTGTTCTCGGAGCAACGAGAAAAACGCCGGAAAGGTAACCCCCACCAAACGAGACATTTTAACACATTTTATACAAAGGGTGTGCGCAAAATTAGGGATACCTGAACAGGAGGGCGTAATGCATAAAGCAAAAACCGGGGCAAAGGTAGCCATGACAGAGACTGGAGGGAAACTTACTCCAGGTTCTGCATAGACCCGCCGGGACCCAGCTCTGGAAAAATAAAATTTCCAGGAATTAATGCTCATAAGGTTAACCCACTCATGTTCGCACACAGGTGTTAAATAACCCGCCGGGTAACGAGACGTAATACTCAACGACCACAGCTCGCTACGCGGTGGGGTTTCCTAAGTAAAGGATTTCAGAATATCTTAATTTGTCCAAAAGATTTATGAATACCCTCTGACATAATATATAAAGACCATCATGGCGTTTATAAGTGATTAAGTCATTCCGGTGGTGTTTGTTTCCATATTAAATTTTGGAAAAAACCCCCTAAAAAAGACGCCGGCCCCCGAATTATCTCGTAGATAAAAAACTGGGAAGCCTGACAAATATACGAGATCTAACTTCTGCCGAAGTATCTTTTTAGATCGACGTATGTTGAAGGCGGCGATACAAAACGTATCCCTCAAATGTCTGGTTAACTAACTGAATTGTAAATTCGTTATTCTCATCCGTGCAAGAAGCACCCGCCGGGTGTGAATAATAGTTTAAAAAACGTTAACCCCAATTGTGCCCTAAAGCGCCGTATGTTGAAGGAGGCGATACACAAAGTATCCCTCAATTGTCTGGTCAACTAAACTGAATTTTGCAAATTCGGTCATCCCACCCTTCCAGGTTGCACCCACCGGGTGAAATAAAGTTTAAAAGTTAACCCCAATTGTTCCTATCCCCACTTCTTTGAAACAGATCGCCGGGGAGGAAATACAACTACAGCATAGTTTTATATTGGCTTTGCAAAACCGAAAAAACTACAAACAACACGTGTCTGTATGAACACTGTTAGATGGGTACAGCCAACCCGCCGGGAATCAGAAGGAGCCTGAAACAGGCACCCCAGAGACGCAGACCTGGGGAGCCACAGACACCCACTCGCCGGGGAAACAAGCCTGTTTTAAACCACGCGTGGCCAAAACTCGGCAACCAGCCGGGGTTATCAAGGTGAAACCGAGAAAAACCCGCCGGAAAAAACCCCACCCCGTCCAGATACCATCTGAACGCAACACCGGACCGAGGCGTAGCTAAAACACAACTAACGCCGGGCCCAACATAGTCCGTGGAATTAGCCAAAACACAACTAACCCAGGACACATAAATAGTCCGTGGAATTAGCCAATACACAACTAAACCAGGATACACATGACACAGTAGTACATATTTAGAAAATAAATCAATAACACTTGTATATGTGATAAAGCTACGAGAGGCTGGCTAGGCCTAGGCAGACGGATAACAGTAACATGTCGGAATATAAACAAAAAGCACTGAATTATATCACAACAGGAACCACCGCCAACACACCACTGTAGCAAACACTTCCGGCAAAGGGAAGAACTGACTCGGGACCCAGAAAAAACTTCACTAAGTGAAGAAAAATACGCTGGGAACGACAGCAAAAATACGCTACCTCATCAGAAAGATAAAAGGAAGCAATAACGTGTAATGAAAGCCGCCTGCATCACAAAGCTAGCTAACTGTGAAAAAGTTCACCTGTCCACAACAGGACCACGAGGGTACATCCGAAATAGATGCCCCAAACATACGACCCAAAATACACTGCACTGCGGGCAACCAGCCCAGGACACTCCTGCTACGCATATCCTAACCTTACTCGATACATCCCGGAGTAAACAAATGAGAAAAACTCACTAGGGACGCAACAAATGCGGAACCCGCGGAGCGTGGGGAGACAGGTCCGGGCAGGCTGAGCGCAGAGCAGAGAAGGAAGAATGACGCCTGCAGTAGCGTCTGGTCAAAGATCCACACAAGTACATCCACGATATGATGGAAAGCTTATTAGATAGTTATTCTTATTTTCTTTTTGTTTTTATTTTTTACGAAGTTTTTTCGTAGTGAGAACCCAATTCATAATGACTGAAGCCATGAGTGAGGTCGCGTGCGCTCATGATGAAGGCTCCTCAGTTTTTAAATGCTCTGCGCGGTAGATTCAAACTACGGCGGATTAGTGTTTGAAGAGGATGCCTTATGTAATAGGCATGTTCGTCAATGATGGAGGGGCCACTAATAAATTGTGTTGTTGGCGTAAGTGGTTGTGTGAAATGCAGTCTTCTATGATGTGTTTAATGGTATGGGGTGCTGTGTTACATCCCGGGCAGGCGTCGACAACGGAGTCATCCATTCTCTTCTGATAGCTCAGGAGAGCTGGATGGTGTCCGCATCTCAGCCTGGCCAGGTGGACTCTGTCCTCGCGAGGAAGGGAGGATTCGGAAGGATGGATTTCGGGAGGTCGTGTATGCAGCTGCGTGTTGTCTGTGAGTGAGTGGATGGATCGGTGAGAGATATGAGTATGGATGTGCTTTTGGAAGTTGGTTCGGGGTGGGCAGGGAGGGAGAGAGGACAATAATTGTGTGTGATACCGTGTGCTGGGTGTTGTTTTGATATTTCTTGGTGTTTGTGGGTGCGTTGCCATGTAGTTTAGTGGGTGGTCTTGGTTCGTAGAGGCTGCTGCCAGGAATTGAGTGCCTCTCATGTCCAGATGGTCTTTGACTTTAAGGATTTTGGTTTCTTGATGTAGGTGATCTGTGGGTGAAGTAGCTGTGCAACCTGTAATGATCTTCAGGGCTTTGTTTTGAATAGTCTGTAAGGTCTTATGATGTGTTTCAGCTAGGTTAGAAGCCCAGGCTGGGCTTGAAGAAGGAGTTGAAGTAGGTTGAAATTTGTCGGTTATCGTGGCAAACCTGATCATTAATGGTGAGAGCAATATTAGTGTTAGACGAATCCCTTGTCTTGTTGCTGTAGCCTGTTGTTTTTAGGTGCCTCCATAGTTTCTTTGGGTTATTCTGATATTCCTCTGCCTTATTGTGAAAATAATTAGTTTTTGCTGATTTTATTTTCCTACTTAGTTTATTCCTGGCCCTGTTGAACTCATGTTTCAGACCTTGATCCTGTCTATGTTTCGCTAGCCTTTTTAACAGATTGTCTCTGTGTTCCAGATGGTGTAGTATGTCATTGTTGATCCATGGGTCTGACCTTGCTTTAATTCGTATGTCTTTCAGAGGAGCTATTTCGTCTAGAATGTTTGTGATGATGGTTCTGAAGCCAACCCATGCGTCATTAACGTTTGTACTTCCAAACACTGGAGACCAGTCTGTATTCCATAAAATGTCCAGAAATGTTTCTTTATTGTAGTTTCTGAGTGACCTTGTTTTGATAACCTTGTGATTCTCTAGGGTAATTTTTGTGGTTTTTCGTGTGCAATATGTGACGAAGTGATCACTTATCCCAGTCTGTATAACCCCTGATTGGGATATTTTGTCCTCTCTGTTACAGTTTATGTGGTCTATTATTGTGGCAGTGTTCTCAGAGATACGTGTGGGGGTTGTGATGAGTTGTTTGTGATTGTGCATTGTCAGTATATGCCTATATTCTCGTACAAGCCTATCATTTCGTTGTTTGTAATACAGGTTAAAATCCCCTAGTATGATGGATTCATTCCGAGGGTCTAGCGATGACAAAGTTCGTTCAAATTTGGTCAAGAATTGTGTGTCGTTTGGTGGCCTATAGCATACCCCAATTGTGATGGGTCTTGTCCTCGGCAGGTGTAGATCGATCCACAGAGCTTCGTGATTTTCTACATGGAGGTCGGTCCTAGTTGTGTGTGTGAGGTTGTTTTTTACATACAGACATACTCCTCCCCCATGCCTATTGCGATCATTCCTAACCATATTGAAACCTTGAATGTTTATTTCACCATCGTTTATACTTGAATCCAGCCAGGTTTCTGTGATTGCAATTATTGAAGCTTTGGCCTTATTAGCTAACAAGTTAATTTCTGACAATTTATGGTACATTGATCTGGCGTTAATGTGGATAAGATGGAGCCCTTTGTTGGTGAACACTCTGTATTCATCTTTGATTTTGAATGTGTCCTGGCTGGATTCTGAGTTGTTAATACTAATTGGTTCATTTACATTAATATTCGGTAATGAATGCAAGGCACATATGTTGCATAGGAATTCCCGTTCTTCACTGTTGGTCTTCTTAGAGATGCACTTCATGTGAGCTACAGTTTTACACTTAATACAGTATAGGATCCTTTGTTTTCTTGCTATGAGTGATTCACATATTTCACAAATGATTTTAGGACCTTTAATAGCTACTTCCCTACATTTATCGCATTCCACTTCTTTTCTGCTAGTAACGTATGTACATCGATCGTGTACTGATTCATTACATCTACTACATTGTGACGTTGTACTCCTTTTGTTGAATCCAATATCGCACACTATACATATTTTCCTGTTACTGTTCATTGTACGTCTGGCGGTGTGGTGATCAGCTGTGCGCCGTGAGCGGCTGATGGTGTGTGAGATTTTTTTTTTTGCGCGTGAGATGGGGACAGGTTGTGGCTCCCCCTTGCCCCCCTCCCACCCCTACCTGTATTTGTTGTTTGATGTCCTTGTTCTTGGCCGTTGTTGCTGCTTTATTATTGATGTTGTTGCGACTGATCCCTTCTTTTTTAGCTGTTCTGGTTGCATGTTGAGCTACCTGGGTTGCCGATAGTGTTGGGTTGTGTTGTAGTAGGTTTGGTTGATTGGTTTCTCTTGTTGTCTTTCTTGTTCGTTGCTGTTACTTCATTGTCGATGTGTTTGCTAGAGCTTCCTGCTTGTTTGGGTGTTCTGGTTGCATGTTGTGTTACTTGGGTCACCGATATCTGTGGTAGTGATGATACAGTTGAGGGTAATGTTGAGTAGGTAGAGTGTTGGCACTGTGCTGGCGGTTGCCCTGCGGTCTTGGTTGTGAGTTGGAGCGTGACGGGAGACTTGGGTGCCTGCTGGCCCAGTTTGTTATAACAAATTTTACTGCTAGGGACTGTTGAAATGTCGGTGTCTGCCTTACTTGTTTGGTGGTGAGGTTTCTTCAACGTTGAACTAGGGCCGGGGTTGGTCTCTACATCTCCGCAGCTAATTAGAGTGTAGCACAATAGGTGTTGTAGCGAGGTTGTGCCAGAGTACTTGCCAAGCCGCGGCGTCTTCCCGATATATGAAATAGACCAGGCAGGAATTGTGACAGAAATTTCACTCGTGTGTGATTTCTGTGTGACGAGGTCCCTCAATACTTGTTTAGTGTTGACCTGGTACACTACCGGTCCCCTCTGCACCTGTATATCAGCACAGCCCCTCTGGATGTTGAGAAGGATGATACATAGAGAGAGGGCTACGCCCGCACCCTTCATCCCTCCCGCCATCTTATGCATGAGGAAATCCAACGCCCTGTGAGGAACGACCAACCCCGTGAATGACTCAAACGGTACCCAAATGGCCAACAGGTGGGTCCTAAGCGTGGTGCATATGTTGGGACGCATCTCAAAAATAACCAAATGAGGTAGGGAAACACGAACGCCACCGACAGGCGTGTCCGTGACGTGTTGGTCATCCCAGAAGGAAAACCGTGCCAGTGAGAGACGGAAGTCTGCCACTGAGAATGCGGCCAGTGGAGAGGATTTGACAGTCAAAGAACGACTAAATGTCGGCAGCCACCCTGCCTCACAAACATCCACGATGTGAAGGCCAACGAGGGCCCGAGGCCACCAATCGATCCCAAGTGGAAATCGGGGAACGATAGGGGAACAGGACTCGGGCGCCACTGCCAAAGCTGAGTGGACCAGGCGTGTGCCGGCCAGATGGAAGGGAACAACCAAACAAAGTTCATTTACCCACTCAGCCTGCGGAGGACTTTGCACATCAAAAAGGGCGTCGGGTGGCGGAAACACATCGAATACTGTGTGTTGGAAAGACCAAACTACCCGGGTGCTCTGTCCCATCGACAGAGCAACCGCCCATAGGTCGGCAGTCCCGGGTAGGCAGGGTACACGCAGTGCGACGGGGGAAAGGAGTGCGTGGCAAAAGAGGTACCCCGCCAGGTCCTGAAGAACGAAAAGACTACGCAGTCACCCGACTCAGGGGGACAGGCGTGCTCGACCTGTCCCAGTCGAGGCCCGCCCACGGCACATCTTGCGACGGTGGAAGGCAGGAATCCGAACCGAGGAACGAGGAGGAACAAGGAGAGCGGCGTGCACACAGTGTGCGGGAGAGTTCGCGGAGAAGATCCCACCCACCAAGGAAAAGAGGAGCGGAAGACCCCGAGTGAACAGGGGAGGCAAGGCCAGTCCGACGACGTCGTAAAGACACGAGGGGCGACATGGAGACCGAAGGGTAAACCGCCGAACGTGACATAATGAGAGTCATCAATACGAGGCACGACTGGTTGACCACCGGTCACAACACCTCGCTGTCCGTCACAGAGACCAGAAAGACATGCGACAGGAAGTCCCGCTGGTGAGGCGAGACTACCCGAATAATCCCATGGACAGAATAACAGAGGCGACGTCTGGGGAGACAGGCCGAGGTCACGCAGGTCGCCGGAGCGGAAACGTGGACCGGCTCCCCGAGGACAGACCCCGCCGCATTACCCGGCGTGCCCACGAACGGCGAAGCGAAACCGAGAGTGGGGACGCAAGAGCCGGTAGGGGCCCCGAGTCTGGCGGCCTCGTTACGAGCCGGCCTGCCGACCCCAACGAAGAGCAAGCGGTTGAGGAGGGTCGGGACATCCCAGGCGGACGGGGAGCGAAGAGCCCCGCAGCAGCAAAGAGGGAAGACTCCTGCCATGCAGGAGCAGAGAAGAGCCCCTCCGGAGGGAGCACAGAAAGCAACAGCGACGTGCTGACCTCAGCCGGCGCCAGTGTACAGAAGGAAAACCACAGAGACTGGCGACAACGTGCAGCCTCATGGAAGGGACACTGCAGGAAGCCGACGGAGGCGAGCCGCAGTTGCAGATGCCCAAATTGGGCCCCACCCTTCCCGAGCACCCTAGTCGGAGGAGCTACAATAAGCCTGAGGGGAAGCCGAGCTAGGTGCAGACGCTCGAAGATGGTGGAGAGCATGCGAGCAGTGCGCCACCAGGGCTTGTGAACACGTTCCAGGGCACCCTTCTCTGGTGGCGTGAAGGAACATGGCATACGTTCAGAAAGACAACGTAGGGGCAAAGAACCAGGCCCAAAATGGAGGTGAAACCCCGGATGAAGGCATGACGAGGCTCGACACGGAGGAGCAGCCAACAGGAGGGAGTGGGGAAGAACCCATCTCCGACCGAACCCTGAAGTCGACGCCCTCCGTCAGCCACAAGGAACAGTAAAAGAGAAACTATGGAAAGACACAACTGAAACTCATACGACGCCGACATGTACGTCGCGTTGAGCAAAAGCTTCGAGCTGTACCTGCCAACTCGCAGGCACCGGGCGCACTCCTTGTGCATGTGTAAGAGCTCGTTCCGGGAGGGATGCCGCCACGTGCCCCCACGATGACGGCTTCCCGTAAAGGGAAGGGAAGCGACGTCCGTTAGGGACTGGAAATGTCCCGAGGGACGGAACGTGGACAGGCCGACCAACCAGCCCCAGGCTACACGCAGGGAGCATGACTAAAGGAGTCTATGCCGCCTGGGAGCGAGTGGGAGGATGGATAACCGGAGCAGCAACCACAGGTAGAGCAGGTTACGTAGGCAAGAACACCGCCCAGTACGGAAGCACGCCCGGATATCGTGCAGGGGAAGAGACAGGGCGGAGTGGAGCCGTAGACCGTCGGCGACGTGGTGAAGGAGAGCGGCGTCTCCCCTACGACCCGGCGTCCTCGGAAACAGTAGGGACGTCCGAACGAGGCACCGGGGGAAAAGCGTTCAGGCGCCAGGGAGACAGCAGAGGAAAGGGGAAGCATGGCACGCACCCCTTCGTTGAGGAAGCGCGGAAACCGTCGGAGGCGGTTCGTGACAGAGAGAGAGAAACCCCGAACATGGAGCGCAGAGGCGAGACCTTGCCTCTACAGCGTCCGGGAACGTAGGACGAGACCCAAAGGTCAAGATCGACGAGACACGGTCTACACCTCCGAGGGTTAAACCCATCATGGTTGGAGCACGAGACATGGGTAGGACTCTCCATGTCCCAATGGGCATGGCAGGACGGGAACCCCCACGGTGTGCGCAGGGTCCACCCATAACGAGGGGCGTCGCGCTCCTTGGTGCCGCTAGAAGAGCGGCGAACACATCAAAAGGTATCAAAAGGTAAGGGAGGAAAGGACATCCTCACTGCAACCAGAAAGAAAAAAAGATACCGATGGCCCATGTATGAAGCGCCCCAGGCAGAGCAGGGGAAGAAAGCAGGCGGGCCACAAAGAGTTACCACAGGTAAATAGGAGGGACGGTAGTAGAGTGTCCCAAGAATACCGCCATGTACATAAGCATGGGGCGGATGGAGGCAAAACCGGTCAGCGGTGGCCTCCGGAGCCTTGGGTGGAGCCACATGGACGGCCTGAACCGGACAGAGGAGTCGGAGATCGTCGGCGGGATGGGGAAGGAGAGCGACGACCCACCTTCGTTGCGGAGTCCTCGGAAACAGCCAGGACGCCCGAACGAGGCACTTGGAGGAAAGGCGATCTGGCGCCTTGAAGACTTCCGACGCGCACAAGGAGGAAGTGACATCCACATCGCAATTGGAAAGTAAAAGATACTGATGTCCCATGTATGAAGCACAGGAAATGTGTGCAAGCACAATATTGGTAAAAAACCCTTGAATCCTTGATAGGAGAGTACCCCCTTCCCCTGTTGAGGTAGGGAAGGACGAAAAAGGGGGGCCCTTCGAAACAGGCACGAGGGCAGAAAAACGCACAAAAGTGGTCACTACACCCTGCAAATGGAGCACCTTTCATGAAAGTGAGTATCCCCCCCCTCCCCTTGTGCGTGGTGAGGGGTGAAGAGGGACCCCCCATGCGGAGGGTCAGGGAGAGACCAGGCGAACCAGCAAGTGCAAAGAACCCCGTGCAAGGCCCGAGAAGGAAGGCATGAAAAGCCTTATAAAGGAAGAGGATAATAATAATACCCAAAGGTTGAAGGTACTGAAGAGAAGAAGATGCCCAAGGGTACCATCAGAGTAGAGTGGGAGCACAATCTGATGAAAAGGAGAAGTCCGTGAACTACTGCAACCGAGTCCCTATACAGAGGCAAAGCAAAGCACCCTAGCACCGACCCAGAGAGGAGTGGACCAGAACGGGCCGCTCCGCTCGGGGGCGGAAAGCCGCTCTGGAGCGGAATGTAGGATGTAGGACGAATGTAGGAAGGGTGGAACTCACCACCCGGTGAGGAACCCGTGGCGAGAGCAGAGCGAAGTAGACATACTACACTGGAACCAGAAGAAAAAAAACCTGTGAAGACCCCGTGTAGGCCATGGGAAGGCATGCATGTATGTCATCGACAGGAACAAGAATAAAGCCTGTTTGTAAGCACCATGAAAATAAAGGCCATGGCAATGCACGCATGTATGTCATTGGCAGAGACAAGACGAAAGCCTGGTCGGAAGCACCACGAAAAAACCACTGAAAGTCGATGAATCCTTAAGAAGAAGGCCAAAGAGTGCCCCCGAAATGGGAGGCCAGGCAGGAGTATCAGTCATGAGGTCATGCACAAAATAAAGATCAGAGATCCCAGAACAGGCTACAGGCACCAGGTCAGGGAGTAGCCTAAAAGCTCTCACTAGGCCTGGAGACTGGAGTCCCGTCCAATGAAGGAGAGTGCTCCCCCCCCCCCCCATGTGCCCCTGGAAGTTAAAGCCGAAGAGAACCCTCCAAAAGGAGGATCAGGAAGGCCATAGGGGAACCAGCAACAGGCCAAAGAGCCCCAAACCCCAGGTCAGAAAAAACCAAGGGGTAGGCTCAACCCTCTGAAGAACTGAAGGAAACCCCACCCCAAAATATAATGGAGACCAATACCTTAAGGCCGGTATCAGTGAAGAGGTCCTGTAGGTCAGAGAGCACAGCCTGGTAAAAAGGAGCATTAAAATAGGTCGTAATGGAAGTGCAGGACGACCAGTCTAGGCCTAAACCGAGGCAAAAGTAGCGCGACCGTAAACGGCAACGTCCGTTCGAGAGCGGAAAAGTACCGACATCGAGCGGGAACGTCCGCGTTCCAAGGCAGGAGGAATCGTCCGTATACGGACTTGTACGTTCAGGCGCGGGAAGTGGTATGAGACGGCAGTAGTGCGTGAGGGCAAAGGCCCGTCCGAGAGCGGAGAGGCCCAGATGGGCCCCGCCGTAAGCCGAGGACCCAGGAAAGGGAGCCTGGCAAGTCACAGCAGACGTGGGAGCGTCTGTGGGTAACAGACAGCGTGAAAACAGACCTCTGACATAGAACGGAAAGTCCCGTTCTAGAGCGTCTGTGGGTATATATCAGTCGGTGTGAAAACAGACCTCCGACATAGAACGGAAAGTTCCGTTCGAGATCGGAGGGGCCCAGGGAGACCATGGGACCGTAAATGAAAGGTCCGACCTAGAGCGGGGAGTACCCGACCCAGGGCGGCAACCCATCGGTACGTCTGAGAGGTCTGTGTCACCCAGGAAGGTGGAAGGCCAGTAAAATAAAAGTCCCTTCCAAAAGCGGAGGGGCCCAAAGGTAACCCTCCGAAAGTCACATCAGGCGCGGGAGAGCCTGTGGGTAATCAAGTGCACGACCGTAGTGGGGGGCAGTAGACAGAATAAAAACTTGTCAGAGGAAAACACATCAGAACGGGCTACGTTCGCGGTTTTGTGGGACTGAGGCCAGGGAGACAGAGCACTGGAGCCGTCAATCAAAAAGTGAGCATTGTATGCCAGATTGAGGTTGCCACAGTGTTGAAAGCCAAACCCCCCCCCTAGGCTAGGCCAAAACGCGGAAGGTAGCCTATTCGGCACTTGAGTCAGTAATATGAAATTACAGGGAGCCACCAGGTACCATACCCTTGATGAGGGTAAGCAACAAGGGATCGTAGCGACAGGAATACAGAGCACTGGAGCCGCCGATCAATACAGGGGCATTTATGCCAGATTGAGGAGGCCACAGAGTTGTACACCAAACGCCCCCCTTCTAGGCTAGGCTAAAAAAGTTAGCCTATTCGGTACCGGAGTCAGATTAAAAATGAATTGGAATAGGCTAGGCGAAAAAACGGAAGTTAGCCTATTTGGTACCAGAGCCAGTAATATATGAAATTACAGGGAGTCACCAGGTACTGTACCCTTTATGAGGGTAAGCAACAAGCGACCGAAGCGTCAGGTAGACAGAGCACTGGGGCCGTAATATCAATACAGGGGCAGAGTAGCCAGATTGAGGAGGCCGCAGAGTCGCAGTCTAAACCAAAACGCCCCCCATCAAGGCGAGGCTAAAAACGGAAGTTAGCCTAATCGGTTCTGGAGCCAGTAATAATGAAATTACAAGGCGCCACCAGTTACTGTACCCTTGATGAGGGATATAATCAATACCGTAGGAGGGGCAGTAGACAGAACAAAAACTGTCAGACAAAAACTCATCAGAATGGGCTACGTTCACGGTTTTGTGGGACCGTATCCAGGGAGACAGAGCACTGGGTCCGTCAATCAAAAAGTGAGCATTGTATGCCAGATTGAGGTTGCCACAGTGTTGAAATCCAAACGCCCCCCCCTAGGCTAGGCCAAAACTCGGAAGGTAGCCTAGGCGGTACTCGAGGCAGTAATATATGAAATTAGTAAATTACCATGCGCACTAGTTCCTGCACTCTTGAAGAGAGGCAGCAACAAGTAAAAAGACCACCAAAAGGGATCGGCCTTACAAGGGTCAGCGCCCCCCTTCCAACCAACGAGAAGGGCACAAGTAAGCCTAGGCCTAATTTCACGAAAAGAAAGGCAAAAATAAAGGCAGTGACAAAAAACTATAATGACAAGAAGCTTACTAAAGACAAAACTAAAGCCACCGCAAGTGAAATGAATACAAAAGGCAAAGCCTAAATGAACGAGGGTCGCCCAAGCGGCGACGCATGCGCAGATAGCAAAAAATGAAGTAACCTCCAGTTTCGACGCTACACTCCAAGAAAAACACATTTGAGCCCATTTTTCAGTGTGCCTACAGCATGTATCACCTGTCTAGAATCACAGGTACCTTAAATAAGGCCCACAACTCCCCCAAAGGGGAGGTGACAGGAGTTGTAGGCACAAAAACAGAGCACCAGAAAAAGTGTGTGCGTCATAGAGTGTAGCGCGAAAAGGAATGATCTAATGAACCCGGTCGGGTTGTGCGGTGGACCCGTGACAACGGCTTAAGGAGCCAGATAGGATGGACAATGTTCTGCAATTTTCTCTTCTTTCTCATCAATATTTTCATTTCCTTTAAAATAGTAGCCTCAAGAGTGTGTACAACGTACCTAGTAGAGAGAGTAAGGTGCTACTCTAGATGTTATCGATTTAATCGCGCTAGTGATTACGATAATTGTCCGCTCCAGAGCGGAACGGAATTATACGATAGGTATATAGCTCTACGTTGGAGACGTAGAGGCTACTACTAAATAATGTCATTGAGTGCTGCTATTTCTGAATATATATTTTTATGCATGTAGATTTTCTTCTTGATGTGATGGAGATGAGCTGCTTGAGGAGTATGTGAGGAGTGACTCGTAGAGACAGATTGAGGAATGAAGAGATACGTAGGAGAGTGGGGCAGCAGGAACATTTGTCGGCCAGAGTGGACAGAAGGGTGCTGAGCTGGTATGGTCATGTTGAACGAATGGAAGATGAAAGCCTTACAAAAAGAATATGTGAGTCAGATACAAGGGGAGGTAGAGGGGTAGGAAGACCTCCATTGAGATGGAGAGACTGTGTAGGACAAGCGTTGGAAGATAGAGGAATGACTATAGATCAGGTAAGAGAAGTGGTAATAAATAGGAATGAATGGAGAATGCTAGTGAATAGATAAGTGTAAACGCGGTCATTTGGGAGAGAGGGTCATGCGCCAGTTGGACTAGATAATAGTCCGTCAGGCGCCTGGCCCGGGGAGCCGGTAGTAATTAAGGGTACGCCTAGAAACATGGTGGTACGGCTTTGCTGCGTGTCTGCCTGCGGAAATCGGAGCCTCTCTGGAAGAACTGGGACCTGGGAATCTGGCTGGGGACCCCAAATGGGCCTGGGTCTCTGGGTGTTTCTCCTGGACAACCTGGATGTGTGTGTTTTTGCATTTTGTTGTTTTTCTGATGTGTTGTAATATCCATATTCGGGCTCTTGTCTCGAGTCAGCCGCCACCCCTCATCCCCCCCCCCAAAGGGGTAAGTGCCGGAGTACATACATGCATAAGCCTACATACATACATAGATTTTAGTTATATAGTAAATCCTCTCCAACTCGGATTAATTGGGGGATGTCCACTTCCGAAATGTCTGATTTTCTGAAATGTCCGAATCCGGCTTGTGTCATACTTCAAAGGGTTAATATGTCCATTTTCGAAAAGGGAGTACAAACCACCATAGAAAACGGAGATCACTCTACCACTGCTACACTTTATAATACGGCATTGTATGTGAAATTTATCATATTAACCCAGTGGACCCCAAGCGATTTAATATAAATGTACATTCTCCAGGACCAGCCACTTGTAATTTTTTTGTTTTTTTCCCTGAAAACTCATGGGATGGGTTAGTAATGAAGGAAGAAAAAAAAACCACAAAAACGTTCACCTACAGTAGGTCATTTAGGGGTCCTGGGGCGCGTCGGAAAGACACAATTAACATGCATGGGGTGATGGGTAGGTAATATACTGGAAAATCACTCCCGCGTGCGCCCACATTAACATTTGTGAATTCGTGAATAAGAATAATCTATGTTTGTACTCTGTGTTATTATTACCTTCAATTACCTTCGTACTTGTGTTCTTGTGTGTTCTCACCTTCTCCAGTCAAGTAAGAACCTACCTATAAAGTCAATACAACCCCAGTAAAAACCTGGTATAACATTGGCGGCAGACGGTGGTTCTTGATTCAGGAGGAAGAGGCCATTAGGCACAAAATCAAAGGAAATAGAGCGTTTTTTTAACATAAGTCATCATGGCTAATCGTTCTCACATTCCCATACCTAAGTATGAGGCAGACACGTATGACATCAGGACATAATTGGATATGGTCAACAAAGTGCTCAGTCTGGCATATCAAACAGACAGAGAAAAAAAAGAGAAAAAATTGCTATGCTGTTGAACTGTTGCTATTCTGTCCCTGGTAGCCGGACATATTATCCCTGATCTCACCTGGGTACAATTCTGGCAGATTGTGATTGATACCATTCAACCCCCCTTGGGCTCTGTTGTCGCCGTGAGTAAAATAGATGACATAACCTATGAAGGAGATTTAGACGCCACCCTCGGACTCCTGGCACAACATGTCAGGTCTGCATACCCTCTCCAAACCAACATGCAGCATAACAGCACATCTTTAACACCCTGCTGCGAGTGTTCCCCATCTTCATCAGAGAGCACTTCATCCATGACCTTGTAGGCTACGACCGAGACATCATCACCATCAGGAAGCTCCTGGCCATCAAACCCAAGACCTCAACAGTGGGAGCTATAAAAAGGTTCCCCACCCACCCTCAAGGAAGACGAAGGCCAGGATCCTCACACAGCTACGGGTCAAGACAACCACCCCAGAACCGCCCACACTCCTATAACAGGGCGTATCCACCAAGCCATGCCCCTAACAAGGTTCCTCCGCCCACTAACCCCATCAATCGAGGCCGACCCACGAACACCACCACACCCAGATTCCGGAACGGGCCCCTGATACTGATCAACCCGTTTGACTTCAGTGCTTGCAACTCCACCTGCCCCTTACACTACATAAGGGATCATGCAAAGCAGCAACAACGGCACGCTTCCAGAGTAATTGCCGCAGATGAAGAATCTCGGATGCTGGACAACGATCCAGAGGATGAATCCCCACCTCATTCCAGGACATTGAAGAAAATCTGGAACACCAGGAAGAGGAAGAAGATCTCCCTCAGGTTTTTTAAAGCCTACCCCGACAATCATGGCTCGGCAGGGGATTCCACGCTAATCAAATCACCTCCCATTTACCACCTGGAAAAAACTTGAAGGGGTACCAGTGTGTCTCCTGATAGATACTGGAACTGCTAGATCCTGCCTGTTCAACCGTTTTTACGACCAACACCGCCACAGATTTGGAATGTTAAACGCCACCACCACTAATCTCATCAGTACCGGCGACACACCCCTGCCCATCAAGGGAAAGACCACGCCCTTGCGCATCACCCCAACCCAAAAGCCTCCTACCACCACACCTTCATTTTATTCTACTCGGAATGCACGCAGTATGACAGCTACATGGGGTTGGAAGTGTTGCAGCGCCTGCAAGCACAATTAGATTGTGGTCAAGGACGCCTCACATTTTCTAAACAAAACAAATTCCAGCTCCCTGTAACTCCTAAAACACCCCAAAGAACAGGGCTCAGCGGAAATACTCAAAAGACAAGCCAAGCTCGAATGCTGACAGGAAAGGCCCTCCCACTACCGCCTCCGCGATGCCGAGCTACCACCCACCTACCAAGACAACCACCACCTGTGCCAAACCACAGAAACCACACACATCTGCCTTCATCAGCATAGTAACCCCACCAACTACATCACAGAAAACGCGACCAGACCAGCCCAAAGAAAACAACGTCCCCACTCCACTAACATCATGGCTGACTAAAATAAAACCCAAGTGGATCCCCAAAGACGTCTTTTACCACTTGCATCGGATAGGCGATCAACTCTACACCAATTCAGGCCACATAGCTGTCAACCCTCACACAGCCCAAGACATTTTCCTAATCATCCACGAGAGAAATGGAATCCACCTGGGACAAAGCAAGATGTTGCAGGTTATCCAGCAAATGTATTGGACCACCAGCCCGCCCACCATAGCCAAGAGAGTCGCAGAAGCCGACCCTCTACAACACCTGAAAAACGTCCTCCACACTACCGAAGTTTGCCAGGACGTAGCTCAAGACGCCACACCTCCCCCCAGAGCCCTTACGCCGTGGACGACCAAGTTATGGTGGCCAAACTACCCATCTCCAGCAAGCTGGGCCCCAGGTACGTATGCAGCAACAAAAAGAGAGTGCCTCGGTGTCTCTGGGCATTGTATAATTTTAGATCTTTCCTCCTGGGTACCAAAGTTTATATCATTACGGATCATCAGTCTCTTCAGTGGTTACGACGATCGGAAACAAACTGTGCCCTCCTAGTCTGCTGGCGAGAAACCCTGGAAGAATTAGACTTTTAAATTCACCATCGCCCAGGAAAACTCCGATGATGCACTCTCTCGCTTGCCCGTTACGAGTGCCAAAATTAATGCCATGTCACAAATAACTAGTTTAGTTACCCCCCCTAATATGTCACAATATAGGTTTGAATCCCGAAGGGAAGAATGAAAACCTAATATTTAGTAGTGGCCCCGGAATCATTGACGATGCGCCTTACAAATGTTATGGCCAATCTTTGAACTCATGGCTCGCCGTTCAAACGACCCGCCTAGGAGCGTAAAATATCAAGATTGCCAAATCTTTGTGAGCGAATGCTCAAAAACACTCACAAACTCATCTGTATAATGATGTAGGTACCACTACTGAAAAAACCAGTAAAAAATAAGTAAAATTAAATAAAAATATTAAACGTGATCTAGCAGGTTGCGCTTCTCATGCGTCTGCTGTTATCTTGCGCGTCCCTAAGCCCTTATTTGGGCTCTTGTGTCCTTCACTGATATATCAAGACTCTCTTAGCGATAGGCCTACAGCAGATGAATGGGAAGGGGATGGCGGGAGGGCCGGAATCGTCAATGATTCCGGGGCCACTACTAATTATTAGGTTTTCATTCTTCCCTTCGAGGAACGACCAACCCCGTTAACTTCTCAAACGGCTCCCGGATGGCAGACAGGTGGTTCCTAAGGGTGTTGAACATGTTGTGACGTGTCTCAAATAAATAATTGAGGTAGTGAAAAACCAACGCCACCGATGGCAGTGTCTGTGACGTGTCGTGTATCCAAGAAGTAAAACTGTGCCAGTGAGATTCGTACGTCTTCCATGTGGATTGTGTCCAGTGTAGAGTAAATTTGTCAGTTAATGATCTTCCAAACGTTGGCAGCCACCCTGCCTCACAAACATCCACGATGCGAATGCCAACGAGGTCCCTAGGTCTCCAATCGACCCCAAGTGGAAGTCTGAGACCGACAGGGGAACGGGACTCGGGCACCATCGCTTCAGCTGAGCGTACCAGGCTTGGGCCGGCCAGATGGGCACGATCAACCAAACGTTGCCCTGGTACTCTCTCAGCCTGTGGAGGACCTTGCACATCAAAAGTGCGTCGGGTGGAGGAAACACATATAGAGACTGCCACCTGCTCCAGTCCTCGCTGAAAGCGTCCGGTCCCCCCGCTGGAGTTTAGAATCCAGCGGGTCAGGAACACAGGGAACTTGTTCGTCTCGGACGAGGCGAACAAGTCTACCTGCGGAACACCCCAGGAGGCCGCGAGGTCGTCGAATACGGTTTGTTTGAAAGACCATTCCACCTGGGTGCTCTGTCCCGTCGACAGAGCATCCGCCCATAGGTTGGCCGTCCCGGGCAGGTAGGTCGCATGCAGTGTGATGTGGTAAAGGTCTGCCTGGAAAAACAGTTTCTCCGCCAGGTCCTGAAGAACGGCGGACCTGGAGGATCCCTGTTTCTGTATGCAATGAACTGCAGTCATGTTGTCCATCCTGAAGGCCATCGACCTGCCGGCGAGGGCCTGCCCATGATCCCTCAGGAAGAACAACGGAACTAACAGTTCTAAGACGTTTATGTGAAGATGAGTGAGGCCTGACCACCTGCCCTGACCTTGGTGTCCCGTGTTTGACTGGTAACCCCAACCTACCTCGCTCGACGCATCTGTGTCGATCCAGATGGTCGGCGGTGGCGAAGTCCAGGACACAGCCCTCGTGAGCGTGCCCCGAACCACCCAGTGTGTCAATTGTAAGTGGATCGAGCGCGGAATCGGTCGCAGACGATGTGGAGGCAGTAGCGGAAAAGCCCTGTTGCCTAGTTGAATCAGGCGTTTGAGTCTGAGCCTCCCTAAGGGAACGGTCAGAGACGCCCAATTGAGTGACCCGATCAGCGAGTCCCAGAGTTTCCTGGTAATCGAGACCGAGTGCAATGCGGCAAAAAGTTTCCTTCGCATTTTCGACGCATTCACCCGGCTCTGGCTGACAGTCGCGTTCGCCATGTCCCAGTCGACGCCCACCGACGTCACTTCTTGCGACGGCGTGAGGCATGACTTGGGAACGTTTACCTTTAAGCCTAACCGTGTGATGTGTTGGATGACAAGGAGAGTGTCGTGTACACAACGGGTGGGAGAGTCTGCGGTGATGAGCCAATCGTCCAAGTAAAACAGGATCTGAATCCCTTGACTGAGCAGGGGAGTCAGAGCCTGTTTGACGAGTTTCGTAAAGACTCGGTGCGATGTTGAGACCGAAGGGCAGCCTGTCGAACGTGAACACCCTTCCATGCAGCTGGAGCGCCAGATAACCCTGGAACCGAGGAGCTATCGGAACATGCCAGTAAGCGTTCTTGAGATCCAGGGAAACCACCCAGCAACCGGGACGGAGCGCCACCGCACCTGACTGATGGTAAGCATCCGAAAGTGGTCGTTCACGATGTGCAGAATGAGGCACGACAGGTCGACCACCGGTCTCATCGCATCGCAGTCCTTCTTGGGGACTAGAAAAACATGAGAGAGGAAGACTCGCTGGTGAGGCGAGACTTCCCGAATTATCCCATCCTTGTGCATGGCCAGAATAACCTTGGCCACGTCCGGAGACACAGACCGATGTTTGGGAGGCATTCTGAGTGGAGGCCTTGACTGCCACCTCTAGGACAGACCCCGCTTTACTACCCGACGCGCCCACGATCGGCGAGGCCATTGCCGATAGTGGGGGCGAAAAAAGCCGGTAGGGGCGCCTTGAGTGATGGCGACCACCGTTTCGGCGAGGCAGTCGGGAGAAGGGAGAGAGGATAGTCCTGTAGGCACTAGGCGTTTTTTGCCGCGGAGTTGTTCCCGGGCTTGCCGCGCCTTGACTGACCGCCTCGATTAGTCCCTCTCCTATAGCGACTGCCCCTCGGAAACTGGCGCCGACCATCCTGCGTCGGGCGCCTATCCTCCTGCCTCTGGTCGACTCGCAGAGAGGAGGCCTCAATAGCGAGGTGCTGAGAAGGGCGAGGTGGTGAGCGACGGTCATACAGACGGCGCGTTGAAGACTTCACCACCTGACGCTTCCCAGCAGAGGATCCTCGCCAAGCCTGGCGTCCTCTTGACGAGCCGGCCTTCCCACCCCTACTAAGGGAGGAAGCGGCTGAGGAGCGCCGCGACACCCCAGGTGGACGGGGTGCGAAGCGCCCCGCAGCAGCAAAGAGGTATGCTTCCTGCCACGCCACATCAGAGAAGAGCCCCTCTGTAGCGAGCTCCGACAGCAGCAGCTTCGTTCGTACCTCAGGCGGCGCCTTCTTACAGAAGGCCACCCTCAGAGACTGCCGACAACGCGCAGCCTCATGGATGGCACAACGGAGGTCCCCGACCGAGTTAAGGGCGAGCTGCAGGTGTACTCGCCGCAAGTGCTCTTCCCCCTTCCTGATCTCACCAACTGGTTGCGCCTCTATCAGACGCAGGTGAAGCCGAGCCAGCTGTAGCTGCAGCAGGAAGGTGGAGAGCAGGCGAGCAGTGCGCTGTCGGAGCTTGTGATCACGCTCCAGGGCACTCTTATCAGGCGGCGTGAAACAGCGCTGAGGCATTTCAACAAATGCCAACTTAGGCGCATTGAGCCATGCCCAGTACTTAGGGTCTACCCCGGACGAAGACGTGACTAGGCTCGACACGAACGATGAGTCGGGCTGTGGAAGCGGGGAAGAACCCTCCGACGACCGAAGCCCGAAGTCCAAGCCTTCAGCCAGCCACAAATCCCAGGGACCTCCCTCGAGACGAGGAAGCTGAACCATGAGGGTACCCTCTACGTCCCGAGCATTCCCCCCAAAGGGAAGGCCCGCGATGGCTTACAGAGCGGGCGCATCGATATTGACGTCGTGTCGAGCAAAGTCCGACCATAACTTATGAGACCCAGAGGGCGACACTTGAGGACGGTACGTAAAAAACTGTAGATCCGTCCTCCCAGGGTGAGCCCTGATGTCGACCTCAGGGACTAGACCGTCCGGAGTCAAAGCCCGAAAATGACCCTTGACGTTAACCTGCACCTGCCAGCTCTCCAAAACAGGGCGCTCCCCCGGTGCCTGGGTAGAAGCCCTTTCCGGGTGTGAAGCTGTCACGTTCCGCCACGACGACGGCTCTCCATAAAGAGAAGGAAAGCGACGTTTCGGAATCTTGTATTTTCCCGAGGACGGAACGGTGACAGGCTGCCCAACCATCCCGAACCCACTCCCTGGTAGCATGACAAAAGATGGAGATGCAGCCGGGGAGGGAACGGGAGGAGCGACAACAGGAGCAACAGACACAGAGAGAGCAGGACGAGTTGGCAGGTGGTCCACAAATGGCGGAAGAGGATTCACAAGAGGAATCACAGGAGGAATGGGAGTAGGACGCTCCAAGCCTCCCGCCATCAGTGCAAGCATCGCGTGTAGGGAGGCAAACCGTGCAGCGTTAGCCTCCTCAGCCCTAACCTGGGCCTCCTGGATGGCCCGAATAGGAAGGACCCATCCAGGGTCTTCGGTCGGTGATGAGGAAGATGAAGAGATGGTCCGGCGACGTTTCCTACGGCTGGGCGACCAACGAGGCGACGGAGTATAGTAGAATGACTCCCGTGGCGAGACCTCAACCACTTCGTCATCGTACTCTGCATCGCTCCCGCCACTCAGTTCCACGAGGTCACAGGCAGCCCCCTCCTGACCAGACCCTAAAACCGCCACACTGGCGCCTTGCACTGCCAGAGGTACGGGTCCACTTTTCCGAGCAGGAGAAGGCTGGCCACACGGAATGTCAGACCCGACAAAGCCAGGAGAATCCGGCAGACCATCGTGGACAAGAAGAGGGGAGGCCGAAGCAAACAGAGCCCCCGCCTTCTTAGGTGGTGGAGTAGGCGGTAACAGTGGTAGCAGAGCCAACGGCAACGATGGCGGAGGAGCCGACGGTAGATGACCGGCGGCCTGCGACATCTCAATCTCCTTGAGCAGCTCATGGGTGGTACGACGACCAGGGGAGAAGGCCGAAACACCAGCAGGAACACGGACTGGGGGAAGCATCGTCATCTTAGGGCGAAAAGTCGTCGAGCCCAGAGACGTGTGGTCGGAAGCCGCAGGGCGGCGGGACGTCTAAGACTTCCGGCGACGTGGAGAAGCTGAGTGGTGCCGCTTCGACCCCGCTGTGTCCGCCGATAACGGAGACACACCAGACTGAGGGACGTGCGAAGCGGTGACCACTGGGCGCGGAGACTCCAGAGGAAGGTTCAGCAAGGCGCGAACCCCTTCGTCCATGAAGCGGGGGACCCGGTGTAAATGGTCCTTAACATACCGAGCCACGCCCGACCATGCAGCGGTGAGGTTGACCCGTGCCGTCTCAGCATCCGGTGAAGTAGGGCGAGACTCAATCGTCATAATGTTGACGAGACACGGGCCACACCGTCTGGGGGTGAAGCCATCACAGCAGTAGCACGCAGCATGGGTGGGTCACTCAGTATGCCCAGCTCCCATAGCCGGACGGGCACACCCATGGCGCGCGCAGTCAGGGAGCGACATCCGCACCATAAGCGAAGGGAGAAATGAAAGATGTCCCAGACGAAGCACAGAGAAAGAATATGCATAAATTGAAGGAAGGTATGACAGTATGTGCAAAAAACACAAAAGATTCCATGCATTATGATAGGTACATAAAAGTAATACCCCCCCCCCCCATGTGGAGAAGGACGGAGACGGACCCCCCCATGTGGGAGGGCCAAGCATACATCATAAGCAGCAACAGCCCGAAGAATCCCAAAAAAACAGGTCAGAAAAGACCAAGGTGCAGGTTCAAACACCCTGAAATAAAGCATGACAGCCATATAAGAACCGAAAAGGGTACCTGAGGGTGAAGGGACCGAAGAGGAGATGGCAGGCCAAGGGACCCAGCAGTGCAGAGCGGGAACACAGCCTGATGTAAAGGAGAAGGTTATTAGACACAGTAACCGACAAACCCCAAGTACAAACAAGGCAATATTGGCCAAAAAATAGTGCCAGGGCCGAGAGGGCAAGTCCGCTCTAGAGCGGGAAAGTCCGCTCCAGAGCGGAGCAGACAGACCCGCTCCAGAGCGGACTACACCCTCCCGCACCAGAGCGGGGCATGCATGCATGACAATGGCAGTCTAGGCAAAGGAGAAAGGCATGCGCACAGCGAACAAGAGAGCCAGGGCATCAGAAGGCAAGGCCTAGGACCGACCCGGAGCAGGACTGGCGCCCGCTCCAGAGCGGAACAATCGTAGAGTAGAACCAGGTGAAAACAGGAGGGCTAGGGCAGCAGGAGGGAAGGCCTAGGACCGACCAGGAGCGGGACTGGCGTCCGCTCCAGAGCGGAACAGGTGGAGGAGAGACCCAGTGTAGAAGCCAAAGTGAAGAAGGAGCCCAAGGAGGCCCTATACAGAGCGGAAGAGACATCGCTGCAGAGCGGAGATGCTTGAACCAGAGCGGAGATGTCCGGCCCAGAGCGGATTTGTCCGCCCTCGAGCGGAAAGGGAGATGGAGGTAAATACCAACCAAAAGGCTCAACCCAAGTGCACAGCAGGACAGCTGGCAGGGGAGCTTGCATGAGCAAAAATAAAACAGTGCGATGCAGAGGACCGACCTAGAGACGGATAGTACCATCCTAGGGCGGAGCGGGTCCAGTGTGACCCGATCACAGCAGCCAAAAAAGAGAACATGTCGGAAGCATAGGACCGACCTGGAGCGGGATTTGTCCACGCTGCAGGGCGGAGCGGGCGCGGAGCCCTTCCCAGAGACCCGCGTCACCAAAAAGGGTGGAAGGGACGACAGTTCAAGGCATCGTAGAGCTCAAAGGAGGTGAAGACCGTGCCGTGGGGACCTCAATGTATGAGGGAGGTCAAGTAAGGGGAAGACTGTGTCCCATGAACTCAAGGCCTAGGGGAGCGCTAACAAAAGAAGGGAGAGACAGCGCGGGAGCGAGCGTCAGACGAAAAAAGGGCCCCACAGAAGGTTTAGTAAAACCAAAGCGTCATACCCCAGCGAGCCGAAGGTGGTTTAGTAAACCATAGATCGGCAAGCAAGAGCGACGAGGCAACAGTGACGGTCTACCAAAAGTCCCTTCTCCCCCTTCTAAAAAATTAGGCTAGGAACATGAGGCCTAGCCCTGGCGCCCCCCTCCAACTAAAAGTTAGGATATTAACAGGGGGCCTAGCCCTGGTTGAGTGGCAAAGAAAAACAAAAAACACAGGGCACACTCCAATGCGAAACATTCATGTGTAGGTAAGCAAAACATAAGGCCAAAATAACCTGTCAAGGCAAGGGGGGCTATGCCCCCTTCATCACAAACGAAAGTGCACAAGTTAGCCCAACTTTTCGCAAAAACCACGCAATGAAAGCAGAAAATAAGCACAAAGCGTAATAGAACCTACCAGGTATACAAAACTAAGCCACCGCAAGTGAAAATGATGATAAAAACAGGCAAAGGCCTAAATAATAACACTCACCGAAGGGCGACGCATGCGCAGAAGCGTGACCAACCAGTTTCGACGCCATACTCAAAGTAACACACCTAAGAGCCCATTTGAAGCGTGCCTACATCACAGATCATCTGTCTAAAAACCTTAGGTACCATAAATAAGGCCCACAACTCACCCAAAGGGTAGGCGACAGGAGTAGAAGCACAAAAATCGGGCGCATAGAAAACAGCGTGTGTGTAGGCTTGAGGAGCGCGAAAAGGAATGCCCAATGAACCCTGTCGGGTAGTGGGGTGGATCCGTCAAAACGGCTGAAGGAGCCAGATAGGATGGCCTAAAATCCTGTAATTTTCTCTTCTTTCTCATCAATATTTTCTTATTTTCCTTTTCAAATAGTGGCCTCCAAAGTATGTACAACGTACCTAGTAGAGAGAGTAAGGTGCTACTCTAGATGTTATCGTTTTATCGCGCTAGTGATTTCGATAATTGCCCGCTCTAGAGCGGAGCAGAATTATACGATAAGTATATAGCTCTACGTTGGAACGTAGAGGCTACTACTAAATTAACCTTCTTGTTATATATTTCAGATTGTGTGTCCTGCCAACTTGACATGGAAACTTAACACGCCCCCCCTTTTTTCTCATCTAAGGAGAACTGGTAGGGCACACCTCTAAATAGATTATAGCATTGGTAATAAAAACATTGAACAAATATATCAGTCTACTTATTGGCCTCAGGGGGCATGTTCTAGTCTTAAAGCTATGCATGGTAATTTTGGTCTCTCCAGATGTACTGACAAATATCTGGAGAGAAATGTATTGCTAGAGGACCATAGACCCGTATGCGTTATATCGTCTACTGAGAAGTTGTTGAGGAATCTAATGGTAGTAGCCCATTTGCGTACATCGTGAGCTTTTGCAATTACCTGAGGTTCAGCTTCCTTAATTACATCTACAATAGCGGATGCTAACACTTTCTTTCCTAACCTTGTTGAACCATCTGGAGAAACCCACAAATGTGCCTTATTATTAGGAATAACAGACTTAAAGTAGGTATATAGTGCCTACTGGACATAGGGCATGGTGCACCTTTCCTCTTTTCAAGGCAGGAATAGAGAAAGGTGTAAAAATATGTTCCTGGTGCTAATTTTTTGCGATGAAATCTGGTGCAGGGGTAATATGTACAGAGTCATTATTAGGGGCAAAACGTAGACAGTTTGGAGACCTTGCCATGGCTGCTAACTCTGAGACCCTATGGCCAGTGGCTAGGGCCATCAGAAACACACACTTCTTAAGTTTCTTGTCTAAATTTGGTTTCACCGAATAAGACCTAGACTGTAGTAAAGTTAGGACTTTCGAGATTGACCATTGGGGAAGCAATTGACGATTTGGGGCTCTGAGTTTAAAACAAGCTTTCATAAAACCCTGTTCGTTTTTTGGGGGTAAAGATAAACCAGTGAGTACAAAGAAGGGTTCCTTTATTGCTGATACGTGGATTCTAAGTGTGTTAACTGCTAGTTTTTTAACATCAAACAAGTAATTTAGGTGTTTCAGTAACAAAGCAACCGATGGAGTCTGCTGGTTTGACTCTATAATCCACGTAGTAAATTGTTTCCAGTGAGAGCTATACTGTCTTAACATGGAAGCTGTGTACTGGTTTGTGAGCTTGTCTGTGACTTCCTTGTCGTAGGACGGTAGCCACTTGGATTTGAGAATGTCCACATAGCAAAATTGAGCGAGGTCTGCAGGTTTCCAATTTCTTCCAAGTGGAAATGGGTCAGGGGGAGTTTCAGCGGTGTGTTGTACCACTGAGTAAGTTGTATGTACCACACCTGTGACGGCCACATTGGGGCAACCAGGGTTACTTGACCTGGAACGACCTGAGGTGATGGATTATTCTGCACATCAGTGAGGTGTCTGGTGGGGGAAAGAGATAAATCGATGTCCACCTGTTCCAATCCACTGTGAAGGCATCCGGACCCCCTTCTCGTGTCTTGAGATCCCGAGATATGTAAGCCTGGAGCTTCGTTGATTGAAGAGATGCGAACAGATCGATTTGAGGTGAAAATGGCAGAACGAAGTGGTTGAATGCTTCTTGTTTGAGAGCCCACTCCACTGAGGAACTCTTTCCCCTGGATAGAGCATCCGCCCACAGATTGGAGACTCCTGGTAGGTATGTTGTGTGGATTATGATGGAGTGTTTTTGGGCTAGAAAGAATATCTTTTCTGAGAGATCCTGGCGAACCCTGGACCGGGTGGAGCCCTGTTTCTTCAAGCAAATTACAGAGGCCATGTTGTCCATCCGGAATGCAATTGACTTGGAGGCCAATGATATCGCATGATCTCTGAGAAAAAATAGAGGCACTGCTAGCTCTTGGGCATTGATGTGACACTGATGTGACACTGATTTAATGTGGTCCATTTTCCGTGGTTCTGATGACCTTCCGTAGACTGATAGCCCCATCCTATCAGACTCGAGGTATCTGTGTCTACCCATAGGGTGGGAGGTGGATCTGACCAATGTGTCACTGATTCCCGTACCTGGGATTTTGCCCAAAACGACAGGAGATGTAGGATTCTCTTTGGGGTGACGAGAGGGCAATTGTGAGGAGTTAGGGGGAAAGCCTTGTTGCCTAGCCAGATTAGTCTCTTCAACCGGAGGCGGCCTAGGGGCACTGTAATTTGGACCCAATTTAACGAGCCTATTAGAGATTCCCAAAGTTTCCTGGTTATAGTCTTTACATGCAATACTCTGAACAGTTTTATTTGTAGACGTTTGGCATTGGTTGGACTCTGTTTTATAGTCTGGAGTTGTGTATCCCAGATTAACCCTACCCATTCTACTGATTGTGTAGGAGTGAGATTTGATTTCTCCAAATTTACTCTGAAGCCCAACTTTGTTACATGTTGTATGACTCTCAAGGTTTGTTCTTGGCACTGGAGTGGAGACGACCCGAGAATTATCCAATCGTAGAAGAGTATTTTCACCCCGTCGTTGAGTAGAGGGAGAAGTGCTTGTTTCACTATCTTGGTGAAAATTCTGGGAGCTATGTTCAGGCCGAAAGGCATTCTGGTGAACATTACTGCTTTGTTTCTGAAAGGGCCGGCCAGGAACTTTTGATTGAGGAAAAGAACGAACCCAGAATTGCCAATGAAAAGAAAGCTTTGGATATTGATTAGAAGAAAGAAACGATTGTGGGAAAGATTAAAATTGTTAAAAAAGAACAGGGGGTCTAGTATAGAAGCTAAAGAAGTGGATCTGGAACGCAGACAAATAAACAATAAAATAAGGTGGGAAACAAGGAGGGGGGTGAAGGAGAGGGAGAGAGAGATAGCTAGAAATGTGAAGGATAATCCAAAAATATTCTGGAAGTACATTCAGGAAAAGTTAACAAGAAGAGTAGGGATCCCAGAGCTGGTAGGGGGGTTGAATGATGGGAGTAGAGCGGAGACTGATAAGGAGAAAGCAGAGGTGCTGGGGAAATACTTTGGGGGGTACTAACAGTGGAGTCGGATGATGCAGTGCCTACTATTCCCATCAAACAGGCACCGGCACTAGAACTAATAGAGTTTTCCCATGCTAGAATAAGAAGGGCTATAGAAAAAATGAACAGAAGTAAGTCACCGGGACCGGATGGGATACACCCAAGAATCATAAAGGAAGGATTTTTTTTTTTTTTTTAAGATACAATGAACGGAGGAAGGAAAAACACAGATAAAACAAAAAGGTCCATGTGCCTAAAGGCATCCTCCATTCATAAAATGTTTGTAACAACTGGATTTAAACATTTGTAGATTGTAAGTTTGTGGAAAGCAATTCGAGGGAAGTGAATTCCAAAGAGTAGTAGCTCTGGGGATAAATGAATTCTGATAAGCAGAAGTTCTGCATTGTGGAGGAGAAAGTGTAATTTCATGGGCGCTCTCAGCTGCCTAGTTCTACGGGAAAGATGTGGAGAGGCGGCACAATTGAAGCAAGTTCCTCGGAACAATTGCTGTGAAAATATCTGTAGAATAATGCAAGGGATGCAACGTTTCTTCGTATGGATAATGTAGGAAGGTCCTGTGTGATTGCAGGGTTATTGATTAATCTAATAGCTTTATTTTGAATTTTGTCCAACTGCCTCAATGCAACCACTCCACTTCCACCCCACAGAGGTGAACAGTAATCCATCTGAGAACGCACATGACTTTTATATATCACGGACAACTGCCCGTCAGTGAAGAATTCTCGAACTCTGTACAGGAGTCCCAGTTTTTAGAGGCATTCTTAGCAATGCTTCTAACATAATGTGTCCAGCTCAAGTTAGAGTATTAATGTTACACCGAGAATGTCAATACTAGGGGAAGTGAGAATATTTACATCATTAAAAAATATATGGGAGTCAGTGAGATTCTGTCGGTTAGAAAATTGAATGTACTTGGTTTTCTGTGCATTAAAGGAAACTAGATTCTTTTGTCCCCATCCATTAATTCTAGAAAGGTCCTGGTTCAGAGAAATTGCAGTGTTTATTTTTGAATTTATAAGATCGGGTTGGGTGAAAGAATTGGTAAATGTGAAGGAACTGTGGAGTGTTGAGTCATCTGCGTAGGAATGTATTGGATTATGAGTGGTAGATATGAGATCATTGATATGAATGAGGAATGAGGAGGTGAGATGTTAGTAGAGCCATTGAAATTTTTATTTGAGGTATCGTTTAATACAGGACAAATCCCGATGGACTGGAGAGAGGCGAACATAATAGCTATATTTAAGAAGGGAAAGAGAAATGACCCAGAGAATTATAGACCAGTCAGTTTGACAAGTGTTGTGTGTAAACTAATGGAAACGGTAATTAGAGAAGGAATAATGGATCATATGAAGTCAAACCAACTTTTCAGTGGGAGACAGTTCGGATTCTTGCCGGGGAGGTCGACGGTACTACAGCTAATTAAGGTGGTAGATGATTGGATGCAAATTCTAGAAGATGGTGATGTAATAGACGTGGTATATTGCGATATGAAGGCCTTCGATAAGGTCCCACATAAAAGGTTAATAGAGAAAGTTAGAAGCTATAATATAGGGGAGAAATTTGTGAAATGGATAGAAGCCTTCCTGAAAGATTGGAGACAGAGGGTACTGGTGAATGGAATAGGCTCGGGGTGGAGGGAAATTACAAGTGGGGTACCTCAGGGATCTGTGTTGGGACCACTGCTGTTCGTTATATTTATCAACGACTTACCTGAAGTTATAACTAATGGAAGTGAGGTATACCTGTATGCGGATGACACTAAGCTGTATTTTTTTTTTTTTTTCTATGTGATTGAGGGAGGCAAAAGGCATAACTGCCTATAGCGAGTGCCTCCCCCATAGTTGAAAGAGTGACAGGGCCAAAATCAAGGGACGTTCGAGCCAAAATGCCTGGACACACGGAGTTTGAAGCAATTTAAGTCATAGGAAGAGGGAAAGACTGATTCTGGGAGAGAGTTCCAGAGCTCAGCTGTTGAGTAAAAGAAAGTTTGAGAGTAACGTTTCACTCTTGGGTTGGAGAGTTACACAGAGTAGGGGTGGGATTGAGTTGCAAGACGGGTACCACGTGCCCTACGTAAAGGAGGTGGTATGCACTGGGATAGCTCTGAGGAACACTGATTATTATAGTAGCGATAGAATAGCGAGAGAGATGCAACATTGCGGCGGAGAGAGAGAGATTTGCAGAGATGTTTGGTGAGTGGACGGAGTTAATGATACGAAAGGCCTTCCTTTCAACTTTGTCTAGGAGAGCGGTGTGAGAGGAACCTCCCCACACATGTGAACAATACTCAATACAAGGAGTGAGGAGTAAGGAAGATATGGGTTTGCTTCAAGGAGATGTGGAGGGCATGAAGGGATGGTCTGAGCATTGGTTAATGCCTTTTCATCCAAAAAAATGCAAGTACATGCGGATTGGGACCAGCAAGATAGACAAGGTAGGATACAGTATGTATGAAGCGATGGAGGAAGTGAATGCAGAAAAGGATATAGGAGTAGTGATAGACAATAAGTTAAATTTCTCAGAACATTTAGCGGAAAAGATAAACAAAGCCAATAGAATTGTAGGGCTGATAAGGAGGACATTTGTGTTACTTGACGAAGAAATCTTCAGGAATCTCTATACAGCGCTGGTTAGGCCGCACCTGGAATATGCGAACCAGGTGTGGGCTCCATATATGGTAAAGGATATAGAAGCAGTGGAGAAAGTGCAGAGGAGAACTAGCAAGCTGGTACCAACGTTGAAGAACGCAGGCTATGAGCAGAGGTTGAGGACACTGGGGCTTCCGACACTGGCATATAGGAGAAAGAGAGGGGATATGAAAGAGACTTTTAAGATAGTGTCAGGAAAGTACGATGAGGATGTGTGTGAAGGTATCTTCTTGATGCGGGAGGGAACAAGAACGAGAGGACACTCTAAGAAATTTACAAAGAAAGAAATAGGCTTGAGAAGGCAAAGAACTCATTTTGTGATAGAGTGGTAAATGAGTGGAACGCACTGCCCCAGTATGTAGTCGATTCCGAATCAATAAGGGAGTTTGAAAGTAATCTTGATAAAGCATGGGGAAGACAAGATTTGAAGTTTGATTATAAAACAAAAATACAGAATAGTAAAAATGTTGCGTCTGCTACAGCCGCCGCCAACACCGTGAACGACCGCAGCAGTGCAAGTACTGGTACTGAGCTGGATACACAGGCATAGTTTGCCTTTTTCCAGAGGATCTACTGTAAGAAACTGTAAGATACCTCTTTGCTATTGGGATATGCCAGTAGGCGTCTTTGAGATCTAGGGTTATTATCCAGACCTTTGGTTGTAGAACTAGCCTTACTTGGGAAATAGTTAACATTCTGAACTTCATATTGTGAATTGATTTGTTAAGGAGGGACATGTCTATCACAGGTCTTAGTTGTAGACTGTCCCTTTTTGGGACGAGAAACATGCGGGATAGAAAAATTGGCATGCCTTCTGGAACGTGAGTCACAACATTGTCTGTCAACATTTGGTTTATTACTGTTTCTAGTTCTGGGGATAGTTGCATCTTGTTGGACTGAGCTCTGAGGCGGGGTCTTGTCAACCAGAGCCATGTAAGGCCCTTCTTTACTACTCTCTTTGCCCAAGATCTCTGAGGCCAATGACGAGAATTTACCCTGAACTGGCCTGTCGGATGTAGGGCAAGTTCTCTGTTGATGGCCTCTCGAAAATCTAGGTTTTTGCACTTTGGGCGGGTTGGTGAGTGCTGGAGGGTTGATGATGACCCTGTGGTCTCTGGTGTTTGTGTTGACTTGTCTGTTGGGGTCTCTGCTGTGAACCATAGTTCTGTTGCTTTTGCTGAGGTTGTGTGTATGATGGTGGTTGATATCTTGGTGCAGCTCGACCTCTGGGCTGGTAGTGTCCCCTGTGACCTCTACTGTTTGACTAGTATCCCCTATTCAGCTGAAATGTATGTGGGGAAAACCTCAGAGGGGGGAAATGGGGTCTATCTTTTCCCCGTTGTGATTGAGGATGAGAGTGGAACTTAGTAGGGTGTTTCTGCATGTATGTAGAAGACTGTCTAGAAGCAGCCATCTCAGGTCTGAGTAACAGAGCATGGACCTCATTCCAGGTCATTTGTGGGATCAATCTGCATGTGAATAGCGGTGACAGGCGAACTCGAGTAGCAATATCTTTGGGCATATTCTTGGACAAGTAGATGCGTAGATCCTGTCTAGCTCTTGCTGCCTCAAAAATAGCAATCTTGACATCTCCTGTGGTCATCAGTGAGTTAACAAGTGAGGTTCTCCTGATATGATGAAGTGCAGCCCTGGAGTTTTGTTCGGGGATAGAATCTGCTACTTCCCTCATGGCTTGTGCAAGTTTTTGCTGTGTGATAAAACTTGACAGCAATCTATGGGCTCTTTGCCGTAGCCTAAAGTCCTTGTCAATCAATGCCGGGATAGGTGTATTGATCATGGTGTCATTAGTTGGTTTACACACTATTTTGGGGGTTCTGAGATATTCCCAGAATTCTTGGGGAGTGGAGTCGGAGTTGTATACATACATAGTGGCAAATTGGTGATCCTCTTGTGGTAGTTTCTGGGGGGTAGCATCCCCATTGGACAAGGCAAATTTTTCTGCTTCAGACACCGATTCAGACCATGGGCCATAGCCTAGAGTTGAGACCTCTAGCATGGGGATTTTGTTCTCAAACATCTTTGTGGTGCAACCTACAGATTTTGAGAGATTAGAGAGGGATTTAATGGCATTGTGTCCATCTGCTTTATTCAAATCCGACCAAGGTTTGAAGCGCTTACCCGAAGGCACCGCGGGTGTCTGTGTGTAGGTAAAGTATTTAGCATCCAACAGAGATGGGAAGGGTTTTATGATTACGTCCAGTACTTGGCCTTGTGCGTCTTTTGCACGTAGATGTCTAAGCTCGTCCATTTCAATAATCCAATCCTTTGGTACTGGTATCAAGTCTGGATGGCCTGTGTCAGCGTTGTCGGGTGTTGTTACTGGTATTTGTTTCCAGTATCTGGATTCACCAAATAGTAGAGGGAGAGGTTTCTTGATCATTTCAGGTTCCTGCTCGATGGGTGGGGGGTGAATATGTGATAGGAAGAGGTTGTTGGGGACACCCGCAGCTTGAAGACTAGTCTGAGAGGAAGTTGTGGGAGTGGTTGATTTTTCATGAGTGATTTGTTTTGGCTGGACAGGTATTTGAGCTAGTGGAACTGTGTCTGGTATGGCAGGCTGTAACATGGATGGGGCCAGAGACTTACCTTGGAGCTCTAGGATAGCCTTATCTAAAGATGCAAATTTTTGATCAACTTTTTGTTCAAATTTACCTACCAACTCATGGTTCATAGATTTAAGAAATACCTGAAGTTCACTAAAAGGGTCACCAGGAGAGCTCTGTGTAGGGACTATGTCAGACTGATGAGATTCTTCTTCACATTGCATTAAAGAAGAACTCTGGCATTCATTGTCAGTCCAAACCTCCTCAAAATGGTTATTAGAATCTAAATCAACACACTCTACAATATCATTGTTTATGTCCCAAGGTGTTGGGGCATCCTTAGGTAGTACTGTCTCATGTATTGCCCCAACCGTACTGTACCCAAAAAAGTCTGGAGCTGTCAGAGAAGGATTCAAACGAACTGGTAAGTCCGAAGAAGGCTGAATAGGTGAGTAGTCTCTGGGGTTATGTACTTCAGCTTCAATGTTCATTTTAGTCATCTGAGGGTGAAATACAGTGGGAGGGGGCCAGTAATGGGGTTGACTCAAATTGTTGTTCCCTAGTATCAGCCAAATGTACTAGGGAGATAGGAGGGGGACTGTCCTCCTCAGAATTTTGATCAGTCAAGGGGGTAGCTGAGACAGGTAATTTATGATTGGCTGTAACAGGGGTAGAGTGATCAGCCACCTTAGTACATGTTTGAGGATTGGAGGGATGTGGGGAAGGTGGCTTTTTAGTTTGGGATGTGCTTGCTTTCTTATGTCTTTTGTTGGAAGACTCTGAGCTGGTTGAACTCTTTCTTTTCCTGTCAGATGCAGACCTTTTACGTCAGAAGGAGGGGCAGGCAAGGATATTTCTAAAAAGTTTACATACTGTACATCAGTAATACCTGGTGTTTCCTTGAGGGAACCTGAAATGTAGGATTTTACTGAACTCCACACAGTTAATAACACTTGTTTGCATGTGTCCGAGGCTAGAAATCGTTTTGGGTCATGGTACATGGATACATAATAATCGCACTTCTCACATACTTTAGGGTTCCACGTAGCACTCGTCCTATTGATACATTTTACGTGAGAGGTGCAGCGTCTATGGGCTGTGAGGGCTAGTTTGGTACAACCCTTGTGTGAGCAGATGTTAATGTCCACGGGGGAGTCGATTTCCTGAAGAGTAATCTTGTTCATCTTGGCTGATGTGGAACCCGGGGAGGGGAACCCTATGAATGAGTTCTGGTCTTCCAGTTTGAGGACTCCTCTTGCGAAGCAATCCTTATATTCTTCTCCAGGTGCATACGGACCTGAAGAGAAGGGAGATAAGAAACAAAGGGTTCTTTTAGAATGGCACCAGGTGCCAGTGGCGCCTCCTCCATCACACAGGAAGCCACAGCCATAACGAGTAGAACCAACGAGACAACCCGAGGTAGGCCTAACATCAACGTAACTTCTGCCACTGAGGAAATTAATGAAGTCTACCCTGCAGTGAGGAGCGTCGGAAGCGGTACACCCGCTATAATGAGTATAGCAACACCTGGGGCCTATAATGTAGCTGTAAGTACAGGCAACGCGCAAGGCATCACTACAGCACTTGCGACGGGAAGGAGCTCGACGACAACCCCTATCGACAGGATCACAACGCCTCCACCCTCAGGTGATAAGGGGGAGGGTACTGTTCAAGGACAATGGTTTAGGGTACATTCCACCAAAGGTAAAACTCATCACATACCTGAGGGGGAACAGAGGCTGAATGGAGGTACCGGTACTGGTACCACAAACAATGTTAGGAATTCTATGGCTGTGCAAATTCAACCTAGGAACTTTATGCATCAGGGGATTAAGGGTAAAAATAAAAGTACGGGGATAAGTACAGTTAAAAAAGTGAAAAGATCACGCATAGCCAAAGTATTCGCGACAGGTTTTAAGCCAGGAGTGACGGCATCCGACTTGAAAGAATATCTCTCCAATAAACTCAGTCTTAGTATGGATGTTGAACCAATTATTCCCTGGTCTGATAGGCACACATATATTTCATTCAGAATAAACTGCGAGTGTCCAAATCCCGAGGTGTTTATGGATGAAGAACTTTGGCCAGAGGAAGCATCGGTGTACTGGTGGAGAGAACGTAGGGCACAGGTACCGGTATCAACAAATGAGGACTCTATAACTACGGTAACCCACCCTCCCAACAACTCTTAATCATGGATATAAAGTCTACTTCATCTCCCAACAATTTGCGTATTGCTACTTATAACTGTAGGGGGCTCCCTAAAACCAACAGAGGGCTTCTCCTACGCCCTGATGTAGTAGACGTATTTAATACCAGTGATATTGTGTGCCTGCAGGAGACTTGGTATTTTAAACAGGATTTGGGTAACCTCAGTACTATCTGTGATAATTTTCATGGGTTTGGGGTCTCGACAACCGATGCTATGGATGGTCTAGTAGCAGGTCACCCACCGGGAGGAGTAGCTATTTTGTGGAGGGACTCTTTAGACAGCCGGGTTAAACCACTTGTAACAAATTTACCATGGTGTACAGGTATAGAAATAGAAGATATCCAACGGAAAGTAGTTATTCTTAGTGTGTACTTGCCCTACCAATGTAATGAAAATGAAGAACAATACCTGGAATGCCTTGGAGAGCTAAGTGCTCTTTTACAAGAACTAAATACCACCTGCTACTCTGTAATAGGGGACTGGAATGCTAATCTGAAGGACATGAGTAACTCTCTGTTTGCTAGTCATATGACTAACTTCTGTGGTGAGCATGATCTAATTATCTCTTCTCAGCTCATGCTCCCTCATAGTAGTTACACATGTGTCAGTGCAGCATGGGGCTCAACGTCTTGGCTAGATCATACCGTAGCTAGTGCTGATTTCCATGATATGATAACAAATATGGAAATTCAGTATACATATACAGATGAAGATCATATCCCATTGACCTTAACAGCTAGTTTGGAAAGAGCGCCAGAATTAACCCAGTCAAACAATAGTGTAAATCCAAAACTGCCATGGGGCGGGCTTGACGAGGAGGAGTGTGAGCAATTTTGCACTTTAACACACACTCTCCTTTCTGAGCTTGATCCTGGCAGTGAGGATGCCATTACCTGTGAAGACCCCAATTGTGTTAATGCTAGTCATCGAGAAGAAGTCAGCAAGCTGTACAATAATATTATATCTTGTCTTACTAAGGCTAGTGACATAGTATTTCACAAGCATAACAAAAATTACTCTTTTAACAAACCTGGGTGGAATGACCATGTTTCAGAACTATACCAGGCATCCCGAGATGCTCGTAGTGTATGGCTGGATCATAACAAACCGAGACAGGGACCCATTTTTGACATGTTCACCAGACTAAAGGCTAGATGCAAGTATGCAATCAGATATATAAAAAACAATGAAAATGTATTAAGAAGAGAAGCATTGGCCAAAAACTTTGCTAGCAAAGACACATTGGCCTTCTGGAAGGATATTAAAAAAATGCATAATAGCTGCACACCTCTACCCGTTAGTGTAGATGGGATCTCTGGTACTAATAACATAGCCAATCTTTGGAAAACACATTACCAAACTTTGTTTAACTCTGTTGGGCACCAAGGAAATACCATTGCTGCTACAACAGAGTGTAACAAAGAAGAAAAATATGACACAATTAAAGTTACAAGTGAAAAAATCAAGGCTGCAATAAGTAGGCTAGATGCTAACAAATCCTGTGGTTTTGATGGTATATATGCTGAACATTTGAAGTACTCCTCCACTCTCCTCTTGGAGAAACTCAGCAGTTGCTTTACCAGCTTTCTAATCCATGGTTTCCTACCAGAATCTATGATGTCCATTACCTTGATACCAGTAATTAAAGACAAGGCTGGCAAAATTACATCAAAAGACAACTATAGACCTATTGCCCTTGCCAGTATTGTAAGTAAGATACTAGAGTTAATCATTTTAGACAGAATCTCAGTGTATATCTCAACTAATAGTAATCAATTTGGTTTTAAAAAGAATCATGGTACGGACCAGTGCATCTACACTCTGAAGGAGCTAGTGGATGGGTACATCAAAATGAACAGCTCTATTTTTGCATGCTTTCTTGATGCTAGTAAGGCATTTGACAGAGTCTGCCACAATATCCTGTTTGATAAATTAGCAACAAGGGGAGTGCCATCCTATATACTGAGAATCTTGAAGTACTGGTACGCCAATCAAACATTTAATGTAAGATGGGGTAACATTATTTCGGATTCCTTTACAGTAACCAATGGAGTGAGACAGGGTAGTATTCTCTCACCTTACTTATTCAATGTATATATGGATGAATTAAGTGATAAATTGAATAAAGAGCAGATTGGATGTTATGGTGGGAATAAAATCATCAACCATCTCATGTATGCTGATGATCTGGTCATTATTGCACCGTCTTCTGCGGGTCTGAGCAAACTTCTTGATATATGTGAATCTTTTGGTAGTAAACATTGTGTTAAATTCAACCCACTGAAAAGTGCTGTTCTTATATTTAGATCAAAATTACTGTATAAAAGTAAACTGCCAAATTTCTCACTCAATAATCAAATTATTCAAGAAGTAAACAAAATAAAATACCTGGGACACATTATCTCAAACGATTGCTCAGATGATGCAGATATCGGCCGTCAGCGCAGACAGCTATATTTACGTGGTAACACCATCTTGAGAAAATTCCACATGTGTAATTGGGAAACTAAAGTCACTTTGTTCCGGACATATTGTTCCTCTATGTACACGGCCCATTTGTGGTGGAAGTATAAGAGAGCCACCATAAATGGTCTGTGTACATCCTATCATAATATACTCAAGATGTTCATTGGTCTCTCTAAATATGAAAGCACTAGTATGGTGTGCACACTGTTGGATGTGCAGTGCTGTCGGGCTGTCATCAGGAGACTGGTGTACAGCTTTTCGCAGCGACTGCAATCCTCCAGTAACACGCTGATTGTAGCTCTTTGGTCTAGTGATCATATCTATGAATCCCGTATTATATCTCACTGGCAGAAGCTGCTGCACACATAGTATGTACTGTAATGTAATATATAGGTCTAATTGAACTATGAGCAATGATCTGTGCAATAGGTGTTAACCAACATTGAGCAATAGCCTTAGTTAGCCTATCTGTGTTATATTGTGACAAAATGTGATATGTGCTCTATTCTGTAAATAGGCCTACTGTATTTTTTATTTTATTGTGTCTTTATTAATATATCTTTGTGTATAATTATTATCTGTGCTCTGACGAGAAGTGTATGTGATATGGACCATTAGGTCGTACTGTATTTATACTGTATCTATCTTATGTGTCTGGAATAAAGAATTATTATTATTATATTATTATTATGGGAAAGAATTAATAAATAATTAATAATTAAGATTTAACACTTAGCCGTTTTGTCTAGTGAACTCACCGATAGGTTCTTTAGTGGGGTGAATTCAGCTGCTGCTGTGGGTATCACTTGGCTTGATTGTCCAGATTCTTCTTTGGTCACCGTAGCACCTCACCTGATCCTGTTAATCAAAACCAAGGAGTCAATGTTGCATAAAGAGATGGCAATAATACTTATTTGGCCTACTTAACTTGGGCAAAGTAGTATTTATTAGTGGCCCCTCCATCATTGACGAACATGCCTATTACATAAGGCATCCTCTTCAAACACTAATCCGCCGTAGTTTGAATCTACCGCGCAGAGCATTTAAAACTGAGGAGCCTTCATCATGAGCGCACGCGACCTCACTCATGGCTTCAGTCATTATGAATTGGGTTCTCACTACGAAAAAACTTCGTAAAAAATAAAAACAAAAAGAAAATAAGAATAACTATCCAATAAGCTTTCCATCATATCGTGGATGTACTTGTGTGGATTTCTGACCAGACGCTGAATCAGGCGTCATTCCTCCTTCTTTGCTCTGCGCTCAGCCTGCCCGGACGTACCTTTCAGGCTCCGCTGGTTCCGCATTCGTGGCGTCCCTAGTGAGTTTTTTCTCATTTGTTTACTCTGGGATGTATCGAGTAAGGTTAGGATAGGCGTAGCAGGAGTGTCCTGGGCTGGTTGCCCGCAGTGCAATGTATTTTGGGTCGTATGTATGGGGCATCTATTTCGGATGTACCCTCGTGGTCCTGTTGTGGACACGTGAACTTTTCACAGTTTGGTTTAGTTGGTGATGCAGGCGGCTTTCATTACGCGTTAATAATTGCTGCCTCTTATCCTTCTGATGAGGTAAGCTGTGTGTTTGCTGACGTTCCCAGCGTATTTTTCTTCACTTAGTGAAGTTTTTTCTGGGTCCGTGTCAGGCTTCCCGGGGTTGGGAAGTTATCGCTTCGGTGGTGTGTTGGCGGTGGTTCCTGTTGTGATATTCCAGTGTGTGTTATATTTCAACTATTTTCATGCCGTCTACCTAGGCCTAGCCAGCCGCTCGTAGCTTTGCCACATGTCTAGTGTTATTATTTATTTTATAAATATGCCCTACTGTGTCATGTGTATCCGGGTTTTAGTTGTGTATTGGCTAATTCCTCGGACTATATTTGTTTCCTGGTTTAGTTGTGTATTGGCTAATTCCACGGATTATGTTGTGACCTTGGTTAGTCGTGCGTGTCTCTCCTCGTGTCGTATTGTTCAGATGGTGTCTGTTCAGGGTGGGGTTTGCCTTCCGGCAGGTTTTTCTCGGTTTCACCGTGAAAAATCCTGACCGATGAGCAGTGTTAGGCCACACGTGGTTTTTAACACTGGCTGGTTCCCCGGCGAGGGGAGGTGTCTGTGGCTCTCCAGGACTGCGTATCTGTGGGTGCCTGGTTTCAGGCCTCCTTTATAATTCCCGGCGGGATGGCTGTACCCATCCTTACATATATATTTAGTTATATATAAAGAAACGACGTTCGTGAGAACACTCGTTTTTTATAGGTTTTTCTACCTGGTTTACGACAAACCACGGGGAAAACCTAGCTGTTGTTTAGGCGTTCCTCCCCGGCGATCTTTTACAAAGTAGTGGGGTCAGGAACTTGTGGGGTTAACTTTTAGACTTCTCACCCGGCGGGTGCACCTTAGCAGGGTGGGATAAAACGACTTAGGTCTCTTATAGTTAACCAATCCATGTGAGTGATACTCTGTGTATCGCTGCCTTTACTCTTACGGCATTTGAAGGATCAGTGAGGTTTAACCAAATCGATTTCCACACCCGGCGGGTGCCCCTAAGTAAAGGAACTAAGGAATTTTAAACAAATTCAATTTCGATTAACCTTAATTGGGTGATACTTTCAGTATCGCCGCCTTCTATTTTTACGACGATCGTTTGGGACAATTCGTTAAAAAATCAGATCTCGTATATTCCTGCCCTGGGCTATTCTACTAAAATATTTCAAGGGCCGGCGTCTTTATGAGGGGGGGCTTTGTTACAAAATTGAATCTTGAGACAGTCACCACCTCCTACAGACTATTAGTGCCATACTGGACCATTATATCAGAGGGTATTCTTCATGTTCTTAGCTAAGAAGACTTGTTTAGCCTCTTTATACCCAGCCGCGTGGCGAGATGTGTTAGCTGTGTCTTTGCATCCCGTTACCCGGCGGGTTATTAACACTTGTATGCGAACACTTGGGTTAACCTTATGAGCATTAATTCCTGGAAATTTTTCTTTATTTTTCCAGAGCTGAGCTCCGGCGGACCAATACAGACCCGGCGGTAGTTCCTCACACCAGTCTCTGTCATGGCTAATGTGACCCCAGTTTTTGCCCTGTGCATTACCCCTACTTGCGCGGGTATCCCAATTTTTGCACATACCCTTTGCATAAGGTGTGTTAGATGCCTCTGGGTTACACGTAATTGTTCTTTTTGCTCCCAATTAACCAATAAAGTCCTGTGTGACAATGACAAGACCGCGGCGGTAGCGTTGAGAGAGGTCAGACAACAAATGTCGGCCTACACTACCATTGTCGCACATAAGTCACTTCAATGTGACAACGTCCCACTTTGGGATAAGTTGCTGTCAGAGCACCCTCCCCCTAAACGTACCTCTAGAGTAAGGGGTTTTAAGCCGACAGAGACTAGCCAGGATTCTGTATCGTCTGTGGAGACGTTTAAACGCCCGAGAGAGCCTACTCCCCCGGCAGCCACCTCCTCGTCGCAGGCGAGATCGAGGTCAAGGTCACCCCTCAGACAACGGTCTTCAAGTCGGGCCTCTTCCCCGGCTAGTAAGAAGTGCAAGACTGAAGCTTCCCCCAGGGGCCATGGTGGTGATTCTTCCAAACCTAGGTCCAGTTCGCGGTCACACCGTAGCCACAAATCCTCCAAAAAGGATTCCCATAAGAAGTCCTCTCGACATTCTACTAAGTCTAGTGCATCTCATCGTACCTCTACACCTGACAATGTTTCTGTTACAGCCTCAGAGTATAGTGAAGCGCCTGTCCCTAAACAAGATTTACCTATTGATATTTTAACCCTAGAAATGGAGAGTTCAGGATATTCAATAATTGAGAATGTTTCAGACTCTCAAGAGAGCGTAGGCCAGAGCCTCGGTGTTTGGCGATTTGCTCAGCCAGGGTCTGACCATCCACGTCCGACTCATACGAGTCACACAGTAGCCGATGTCCACAGGGACGCGGCGACCCCATCCTCTATCCCTGATTTATCTTGGAAACAAGGTGCCCCTGCCTCGGCGGGGTCTTCTCAGGAGGATCGGGAGGAACAAGATGAAGTGTCATTAATTTCAGATAGGGAAGGACAAGGGTCAGGCTCAGGCCTGGACGCCGCCCATGATAATACTAATTCACCTGAAAGTTCTGCACCTAACCAGTTTGTTACAGCACAAGAAATTGATGGGTTACTTACTCATGCTCTATCAAAATTCTTTAATCAACAACGAGAAAACCCCACAATGGACTTGGGGCTCCCTTGACAGGTTCTGCGGTACGGCCTCTGATAACGTCAATCGATTTATCTAAGATTCCTAACCCTCCTACTCTGTCACCGGCAGGGAGCTCTAAGCCAGCTACGGCGGCATTCACTACGTCAAATGTCAGGGTCATTACGGATGTTAATCCACCCCCTCTAGACAAAGCGCCTCTTAGAAAGGTAGCTATGCCCCTGCTTTATGGGCCAGACGAGTCATGGGTCCCTTTGAACCCCTCTAAGCCAGAGCTTGCCCAGCCTACCTTGTCAGGGGAACTCCCGGTACCACGTGAGTGGTTTATCCAGGGAAATAAGTCTAAGAAATTAAGGGCATTGGATGCCTTGGGTAATGTTTTGGACGTAAATATCAAGGCTATACCTAGTTATTATCAGGATTATTTTGTTTATGCATCTAAGCCTGCTTTACCCCCTGCCTCAGCTTCAAAACTTTTTTCAGACTGGTCTAAGCTGGATGGGTTTAATGATATTAAGGCTCTGTTGGCTATTACTCCTGAACTAGATTTACAGACCGTCACAGACGAGACAGCTAATCCAGTGTTGAAGGTGGGACAGTTAGGACCAGGACCTTGGGTGGATTGGGAGGTAGAGGCTCAAAACTTTGCAACCACTTTCACTTCTAAATCTTCCCACCAGATCCCTCAGGATACACATTCATGGTTCTCAATGCCGGTAGGTTCTGCCGGCGGAGTTCCGTCAGCTTTATTTCCTTTTTAGCTGCCCCTAAGATTAATCTTTGTGAACTAAAGGAACCATTCATTACCCCTACCCCTTCTCACCTAGACAGAGAATTTAGGCTAAGGGGAAAAGCTTTCCGCCTGTTTTCACAGTACATAGTTTCTCAACAGGTGGCTAAGTCTTTACTCAGGTCTACTCAGGCAATCGCAGACGCGGATGCTCGAAGATCAGTTGAATTATCCCGGCGTCTGATTCTTCAGTCGTCAATTCAATCCTTAGGTGACATACGCACAGCCTTACTTGAGGCGGTGCGAGCACGACAGGATCTTAGAATGTCATTAGTTCGCAAGCTGCCTGATCGCATTGCTAACCAGGTGGTAATGTCCCCAGTACTTACACCTTCTTTAATGTCCCCTGATGTATGGCGAACAGTGTTTAACATGGCACAGGCCGTGAAGCACAGTCCCGCACAGGCTAAGAAACCCGCATTTAACTTCCCCAAACCTAAGCCTCCTACTAAAGCTCAGCCAGGGGGTTCTAAGCCGTTTCTTCCGCCTAAGTCCTCCCAATCCCCCCTGGGTCAGTTCAGGCATAGACAGAGAGGGTTTTCAGGACAGAGGGGACGCGGCCAGTATAAGCCGGGGCAGGGCCAGTCTTCGGCCCACACCAGCCAGCCGGCGAAGCGTCCAACACCACCAAACCCACCATCAAAAAACTAAAGTCTTTCTCACTCCCAGTGCCTACCTTAGAGCCGGAGGAACCGAGGGAAGTACAGCCGGCGAACCCTTGTCTGCTAACTGGGTCGTTCCGAACGTGTCACCAAGCATGGCCGTTAAAAACCTGGGCACGGATGGTGGCACGCAAAGCATCACTTGGCAGTGGCTCCGGCGACCTCGCTTACGTCAGCCGACAACGGCAAATTGTGTTTCATTAGAGGTGGAGTTGCTGGTCCAGGAGATGATTGCCAAGAATGTCATCATCCCGGTACCCCCAGATTACCCTGTATTCACGTCAAAACTGTTTTTGGTTCCCAAACGGGACAGTGTTCAGATGAGGCCGGTCGTAGACCTGTCGTATCTGAATCTTCACATTTACAACGAGTCTTTCAGAATGTTAACAGTTCATCAAATCAGGCTAACACTTCCGCCGGGTGGCTGGATGTGTTCCCTAGACCTGACAGACGCCTATTGGCACGTGTCGGTCAACAAAAGATTTCAAAGGTTTCTGGCCTTGAGGATCAGGCACCAAAATTTTGTTTTTCAGAGGATGCCGTTCGGTTTGAACCTAGCACCTCGATTATTCACGAAACTAGTCCGGCAAGCCCTGATGCCATTGTTAAAACAGGGAATCAGAGTGTTGTGGTATCTAGACGACTGGCTGGTGGTGGCAGAGACACAACAATTATGCATAAAACATGTCAATATCATTTTAAATCATGTCAAAACTCTAGGCTTCAAGGTAAATCTGGTAAAGTCAAACCTTGTTCCCTCAAGAGTAATTCAGTGGATAGGGCTGGTCTGGGACACCGCCGCTCTCACTCTGAGTCAGAGTGTGGACAATCGCAACAGGTTTCGCAGGAAACTGTTCAGGTTTCTTCACAGTCTGACTACGACACGAAGAGTCTGGGAGTCTCTGGTCGGCTCTCTCAACTGGATTCAGCTAACTGTCAAGTTGGGCCGGTTGAAAGTAAAACGATTAATATTGGAGGGCAACAAATATTTCCCACTCTTACCGGCGGGAAAATTATGGCCCATACCAAAATTAATCCACACCTTACTAGCGGTCTGGGCGAAGAGGGAAACATTGCACTCAATCATGTCATGGACCTCTCCTCCTCCAACGGTATGGGTAGACACGGATGCGTCAGGCACCATAGGGTGGGGATTTCAGTCAAATCAGGGGCACCAGGGTCAGGGACTTTGGTCCCACTTAGAAATCTCTCACATAAATGTCAAAGAGTTACTAGTCCCATTGTATTTCCTTCAGGCTCACGGCCCGGCGTTACGGGGCAAGTCAGTGGCCTTCAGAATGGACAATCTGAATGCAGTTCACTGTATTCAGAAACAAGGGTCAACGAGGTCAAGGAAGTTGCTACTCGTGTCGGAAGAGATTTTTGTTCTAGCCACCAGTCTAGATATTTATCTTCACGCATCTTATCTCCCAGGCGTAGCGAACGTCTGGGCAGACGCTCTGTCCCGGAGACAGAGCACGACAGTAGAATGGGAGCTCAAGCAACCCATTTTCGACCTAATGATTGCGGAGCTCTCCCATCCACAAGTGGATCTTTTTGCGTCCGAGGAGACTCACAAGCTCCCTCTATACCTCACCCGCCGGACGATAACGCCGGCAGGGGGGCCAGACGCCCTAGTGACAGACTGGAACAGATGGAGCTCCATCTATCTGTTTCCGCCGCCAGATGCGTCACTAATGTGCCACGTAGTGAACAAACTACGAGTTTATCGAGGCTTAGTCTCGCTAATCGCGCCCCTGTGGCCAGCGCAGGTGTGGTGCCAGCAGTTAATAATGTGGTGCCCGGACCCGGTATCGCTCCCGGTCGGGTACTTCCACTTAGACACGATTGGCAACCTAGAGACCTCGCTGACTTTTGCATTATGGACATTCAGGAGGCCAAGTGGCTAGCACCATACGGTAGGGATGTGACCAATAAATTGCTCAATCAATATACTCAGTCTACTAAGCGACAATATCAATCTCATTGGAAAGCTTTTACTTCTTGGATTGTTAGAACGGAACAAACTGTACCCTCAGTGGCATTGGTTTTTAATTACTTGAACTATCTGTTTGAGCAGAAACGTTTATCTGTGGTTACTTTGAAGAATCACTTAACTGCGATTAGAGTGCCCTTTTTCGACCTTACAGGTCTATCCATACCGGTGGCGGAGGAAACAGGATTTATGAGAGCGTGTTTTAAACTCCGCCCACCTCCCCGTCAGCTCATGCCTACTTGGTCTCTGGACAAAGCTTTGTCTTTACTTCATTCTCGTCTGTATCAAAATACTGCAGACTTTGCTTTAATCTTAAAGAAGGCAGTTTTCCTTTTGGCTTTGACCACCGGAAACAGAGTGTCTGAGCTGGCGGCGATGAGCAACACACCTAATTGTCTTAGGTTTGGTAGACTTAATGATTCAATTTCCATTGCACCCTCCCCGGCGTTTGTAGCCAAGAATGAGCATAGTGCACACGTGTTTTCTGAATTCACGGTGCCGGCGTTAAAAAGGGGAAAGGTGCATCATAATTTATGTCCAGTGCAAGCTCTAACCAAATATTTAAGAATAGCTCCTCATAACCCCCAAGGTGCTTTATGGGTAGCGAGTACGGGTAAACGCTTACTTAAACGGCGATTAGCCTCTCTTCTAGTAGAAGTCATTAAAGAGAGTAATCCCGGCGTTGTGGGTAGGGCCCACGATTTACGCAAGTGGGCGGCCTCTTTACGTTTCCTGAAAAACTTTTCAGTTGAAGATATTGCGTCCACACAGTTGTGGGCGTCTAATCATACGTTTCTCTCTAGATACTTGTCAGTTGCTCTAGACAAACCTTCCTTACCATGTATAGCTTTAAGGCAGAGGGTCTAGGTGGCCCTGCAGTCACTTATGTTTATTTTCAAGGAAGGGGGGGGGGGTGCAGTCAGTTGACATAGGACACCCTAGACCCCGCCGGAGTATGAGAGCTGTGATACAATTTAAGGTTGAAATGTGATATGAAAATTTCTCTGAGAGAATTTGTGCTAGTACAAAGTTTAGTACAAAACAACGGTGTTGTTATAGTAGTTTTAGCTGCGAAAGCAATGTAACATTAGTTCAATGGAGTTCATTAGCAATTGATCTCCACATGTATTTTGGGGTTTATGATGTGCACATATAAACTTATAACTTATTATTTGTCACCACTCGTTGAGTGGGGTGCCTTTTGTAACTACAGATCTGTGTTCAGAATCTTCAGGGTTACCTATTTTTGTCAGGCAGGCTTCTTTGAAGCACGCACCTGCCTGAACCCCTTTTTCTTGTATATTTCCGGCCTACGCCGTATTAAATACATTTTTCAAAAGTAAGAATACTATGTGGTTGTTTTTATTATCTGCTTTTCTAGAGTTATGATATGATTACGAATGTCCCCCTCCAGTCTTAGATATCAGGCATGTTCGTCAATGATGGAGGGGCCACTAATAAATTATAGGTTTGACTCCTGTAAGGAGATAAAGAAAACCTAATATTTAGTAGTGGCCCCGTAATCATTGACGACTGGGGCCCTCCCGACCGTCCCCTTCCCATTCGTTGATGTATTAAGGATTTTGGTTTACTTGATATGTCAGTGAAGGAGGAATGACGCCTGATTCAGCGTCTGGTCAGAAATCCACACAAGTACATCCACGATATGATGGAAAGCTTATTGGATAGTTATTCTTATTTTCTTTTTGTTTTTATTTTTTACGAAGTTTTTTCGTAGTGAGAACCCAATTCATAATGACTGAAGCCATGAGTGAGGTCGCGTGCGCTCATGATGAAGGCTCCTCAGTTTTTAAATGCTCTGCGCGGTAGATTCAAACTACGGCGGATTAGTGTTTGAAGAGGATGCCTTATGTAATAGGCATGTTCGTCAATGATTACGGGGCCACTACTAAATATTAGGTTTTCTTTATCTCCTTACAGGAGTCAAACCTATAATCTAGCCTTGTATTATTTACTTTAAATAAACTAACTAGATAGAAGTACTATTTAAGCTCTCGTATCTATCGTAAGTCTGATAGTGGTGTTAATTATTGGTACCCGGGAGTGTCTCTAATATGTTAAGACATCCTTATTATAGTATGAGCAAGCCTAGAGTACCCGGAAATAATTTCTATTTGGGCATGTCTAGGTAAGGCCTAGCGTATCCGGTAAGTGGCCTACTGGTGTCCGTGCCTTGTTTCCGGCGGGCTTGTCTTGGTGCCGGGGTTTGTCATCGTCGTGACAGCCTCCAGCGTACCCGGCTATGGCCTATTAGTACTCGGGGCTGTGTAGGTAAGGCCTAGAGTATCCGGTAAATGGTTTATTGGAGTCCGGGACTGTTGCCAGTGGGCTTGTCCTGGACTCCGGGATCGTCATTGTTGTGACAGCCTCCAGCGTACCCGGCAAGGCCTATTAGTACTCGGGGTTGTCTTTAGTTTTTTAAACAGTCTCCCGAGTGACTGGTCGTAGCCTAGTGGTGACCGGGACTTTTTTACCGGTAGTATTGGTACCTGGGGCTAGATAAGGTCCCCTATAGTAGTAGGGGTAGGCAGCCCCGCCCAGGGAAGTACTACCGCCAAGGTTTCAGGAGACTCAGGGAATAACCTGAATTCCATTTTCTCTCCCAGGCCTTGGTAGCTGGATACATATCTTTCTGCCTCACACATCAGGGGTATCAGGAAAACCCTCTTTATATAACATACACATCCAACTTCACGACATTGCCCTACATCGCTATCCTCTATCCATAAAACACTACTCTTCCCACTACATATCATACATGTAACGCCATACACCTTTACCTAATAAATCATGGCAGTACAATTGTTAAGAGCAAACCTGGTGGTCCCTCGGATATCCACCCCCGGCAGGGTTGGGTCATCGACACAGGGCCCTCCCGGTCGTCATGATGCGACTGTGTCAAGAGCATTGCAACGTCCCAAAGCTGCTCGTCGGTACAGCTTTTTCTTTAGCAATATAAGGGGACTTCACTCTAACATCAATTCTGTACACCAATTTCTTCAAGCAGAATCCCCTACTCTCCTTTTTTTGACAGAGACTCAAGTAACATCCACATCTGACATGTCTAGATTTAATTTTCCAGTTTATCAACTGCTCCAAAATTTCAGACCTAAAGGAGGTGTATGTTGCTTCGCAAAATCTGAAATTGCCCTGGAGGAGGTTACTAGTTTCAATTGTCCCTATTTTGATTATTCTATATACAAATTAGTTTCTGCTGGTAAATTTAAATACATATGTTGCATCTACCGTTCCCCAAATTATAGGTTTGACTCCTGCAAGGAGATAAAGAAAACCTAATATTTAGTAGTGGCCCCGTAATCATTGACGATTATGCCTATTACATAAGGCACCCTCTTCAAACACTCATCCGCCGTAGTTTTGAATCTACCGCGCAGAGCATAAACAATTGAGGAGCCTTCATCATGAGCGCACGCAACCTCACTCATGGTTCAGTCATTATGAAATTGGGTTCTCACTACGAAAAACTTCGTAACAAATAAAAAACAAAAAGAAAATAAGAATAACTATTCATAAGCTTTCCATATACTCGTGGATGTACTTGTGTGGATCTTTGACCAGACGCTGACTCAGGCGTCATTCTTCCTTCACTGACATATCAAGTAAACCAAAATCCTTAATACATCAACGAATGGGAAGGGGATGGTCGGGAGGGCCCCAGTCGTCAATGATTACGGGGCCACTACTAAATATTAGGTTTTCTTTATCTCCTTGCAGGAGTCAAACCTATAATTTATTAGTGGCCCCTCCATCATTGACGATTATGCCTGATATCTAAGACTGGAGGGGGACATTCGTAATCATATCATAACTCTAGCAAAGGCAGATAATCAAACAACCACATAGTATTCTTACTTCGTAAAAAGATATATTTGGTGCATAAAATTTATACAGCACAACTATACAAAAAGGGGTACAAGCAGGAGTGTGCTTCAAAGAAGCCTGCTTGATAAAAAAGGGGTTAACTCTGAGATCAGATCTGCCAGTTAACAAGGCACCCCACTTAAATTAAGTGGTGAAAAATAAAACTTATAAGTTTACATGTGCACATATAAACCCCATAAAATTAGTGGATATATCTTGCAAAATATAACCAATGCTTAAATTAGATTGCTTCTCAGCCCAAAAACTACTTACAACAACACTGTTGTTTGTACTATAATTGTACTAGCACAATTTCCTGTAATGAATAGTACAGAGAAATTTACATATCACAATACCCATCAACAGTATCACAGCTCTCATACTCTGGCGGGGTCTAGGGTGTCCTATGTTACACTGACTGCACCCCCCCCCCTTTTCTTGAAATTAAACAATAAGTGACTTAGGGGCCATCTAGACCCTTTGCCTTAAAGCTATACATGGCAAGGAAGGTTTGTCTAGAGCTACTGAAAGGTAACGAGTCAAAAACGTATGATTAGAGGCCCACAACTGTGTGGACGTAATATCTTCAACAGAAAAATTCTTAAGGCAACGTAACGAAGCCGCCCACTTGCGTAAATCGTGGGCCCTACCCACAACGCCGGGATTACCCTCTTTAATGACCTCGACCAAGAGAGAAGCCAGTCTACGTTTCATCAAGCGTTTACCCGTACTTGCTACCCATAAAGCACCGTGGTGATTTAGAGGTGCCACTCTCAAATATTTGGTTAGAGCTTGCACTGGACATAAATTATGGTGCACCTTTCCCCTTTTCAATGCCGGCACCGTGAACTCTGAAAACACGTGTTCACTGTGCTCATTCTTGGCTATGAACCCTGGGGAAGGTGCAATGTGAATACACTCATTAAGCCTACCAAACCTGAGGCAATTAGGTGTGTTGCTCATCGCCGCCAGCTCAGATACTCTGTTCCCGGTAGCCAAGGCCATAAGGAATACTGCCCTTTTTAAAAGTAATGTAAAATCTGCAGTATTTTGGTACAGACGGGAATGAAGTAATGACAATGCCTTGTCCAGAGACCAGGTAGGCATGAGCTGACGGGGAGGTGGGCGGAGTTTAAAACATGCCCTCATAACACCTTTTTCCTCCGCAACTGGTATGGAGAGACCGGTAAGGTCCAAAAACGGTATCCTAATCGCTGTTAAGTGATTTTTTAACATTAGTACAGATAAACGTTTCTGCTCGAACAGATAATTTAAATAATTAAAAACCAAAGCCACCGAGGGCACAGTTCGTTCTGTTCTAAGAATCCAAGAAGTAAAGGCTTGCCAATGCGATTGATACTGTCGCTTAGTAGACTGGGTATATTGATTCATGAATTTATTGGTCACGTCTCTACCATATGGTGCTAGCTATTTGGCCTCCTGAATGTCCATAATGCAAAAGTCAGCGAGGTCTTTAGGTTGCCAATTGTGTCTCACTGGTGACAGACTGGAACAGGTGGAGTTCCATTTATCTGTTTCCGCCGCCAGATGCGTCTCTAATGTGCCACGTAGTAAACAAACTACAGGATAATCGGGGCGTAGTCTCGCTAATCGCGCCCCTCTGGCCGGCGCAGTTGTGGTACCAGCAATTGAAGACGTGGTGCCCGGACCCGGTATCACTCCCGGTGGGGTTTTTCCACTGCGTCTGGCCCGCCCGCCGGCGTTATCGTCCGGCGGGTGAGGTACAGTGGGAGTTTGTGAGTCTCCTCTGATGCAAACAAATCCACTTGTGGATGGTAAGGCTCCGCAATAATTTGGTCGAAAATGGTTTGCTTGAGCGCCCATTCTACTGTTGTGCTCTGTCTCCGAGACAGAGTGTCTGCCCAGACGTTTGCTACGCCTGGGAGATAAGATGCGTGAAGCTGAATGTCCAGCCTGTTGGCTAGAATAAAAATCTTTTCTGACACGTTTAGCAACCCCCGAGATCTCGTCGACCCTTGTTTCTGAATACAGTGAACTGCATTCAGATTGTCCATTCTGAAGGCCACCGACTTGCCCCGTAAAGTAGAGCCGTGAGCCTGAAGGAAATATAAGGGGACTAGTAATTCTTTGACATTGATGTGGGAGATTTCTAAATGGGACCAAAGCCCTTGACCCTGGTGCCCTTGGTTTGACTGAAAGCCCCAACCTATCGTTCCTGGACGCATCCGTGTCTACCATACCGTCGGCGGAGGACAGGTCCATGACATGACTGAGTGTAATGTTTCCCTCTTCGCCCAGACCGCTAGCAAGTTGTGGATTAATTTTGGTATGGGCCATCATTTTTTCGCCGGCAATAGCGGAAAATATTTGTTGCCCTCCAATATTAAACGTTTGACTCTTAACCGGCCCAACTGTACAGTTAGTTGAATTCCGTTGAGAGATGCCGACCAGAGACTCCCAGATTCTCCGTGTCGTAGTCAGACTGTGAAAGGAACAGAAACAATTTCCTGCGAAATCTGTTGCGATTGTCCACACTCTGAGTGAGAGTGAGAGTAGCTGTGTCCCCAGACCAGCCCTATCCACTGAACTACTTTTGAGGGAACAAGGTTTGACTTTACCAGGTTGACCTTGAACCCTAGAGTTTTGACATGTTTTTTAATGTTATGTTGACATGATTTATTGCATACTTGTTCCGTCTCTGCCACCACTAGCCAGTCGTCTAGATACCATAAAATCCTGATCCCTTGCTTTAACAAGGGCATCAGGGCTTGCCGGACTAATTTCGTGAATAAGCGAGGTGCTAGGTTCAATCCAAACGGCATCCTCTGAAAGATATAAGTCTGATGCTTTATTCTTAAGGCCAGAAACCGTTGAAATCTTTTGTTTACCGAGACGTGCCAATACGCGTCCGTCAGGTCTAAAGAACACATCCATCCTCCTGGCGGAAGTGTTAGCCTGATCTGGTTTACTGTTAGCATCCTGAATGACATGTTGTGAATATGGAGGTTCAGATAAGACAGGTCTACTACGACTGGTCTCATGTGAACACTGTCCCTTTTGGGCACTAGAAATAGTTTGGATGTGAAAACTGGGTAATTTTGAGGAACCGGAATGATGACATTCTTGGCGATCATTTCCTGGACCAGTGACTCCACCTCTAATGAAACTAAATTTGCCTTTGTCGGCTGACGTAAACGAGGTCGCCGGAGCCACTGCCAGGTGATGCCCTTGCGTGCCACCATCATCAGCCCAATTATTTACTTGTCATGAACGGTGGACACGTCCGGAACGACCCAGTTAGCAGACAAGGGTTCGCCGGCTGTACTACCCTCTGATCCACCCGCCGTGAGACCGGCCCTGGGAGTGAGAGAGACTTTAGTTTTTTGGTGGTGGTGGTGGTGGTGGTGGTGGTGGTGGATGCTTAGCCGACTGGCCGGCGTTGGCAGAAGACGGGCCCTGGCCCGGTCTGTTATAGTTTCGTCCTTTATGACCTGCAAACTTACCTTGTTTATACCTGTACTGACCTTGGGGGGAAGCGGACTTAGGTATATGAAAGGGCTTGGACCCACCCGGCTGAGCTTTTGCGACTGGCTTGGGTTTGGGAAAGTTAAAAGCAGGTTTCTTAGAAGGGGTGGGACTGTGCTTAAAGGCCTGAGCCATATTGAAAACAGTTCTCCACACATCAGGGGACATTAACGAGGGAGGTTAGCACCGGCGACATGACCACCTGGTTTGCAATTCTATCAGGAAGTTTCCTCACCAGGGACATCCTAAGATCCTGTCTCGCCCGCACCGCCTCGAGCAAGGCTGTGCGTATATCCCCCAACGACTGAATTGAAGTCTGAAGGAGTAATCGCCGAGATAGTTCAAAACCGATATTCTGGTCTCGCGCGTCCACGATTTGCCTGAGTAGATCTTAGCATAGATTTCGCCACCTGGTGTTTAACAATGTACTGGGAAAAAAGTCTATACGCCTTCCCCCCGTAGCCTAAACTCCCGGTCTAGGTGAGCTGGTGAAGGCGTAGTGAAAGGATCTTTAAGTTCGCATAGATTGATTTTGGGGGCAGCTAAAAAAGCAAACAAAGCCGATGGAACTCCGCCGGCTGAAAAAGACTGGCATAGAGAACCAAGAATGGCTGTCCTGAGGAATCTGGTGCGAAGATTTTGAGGTGAAGGTGGTCGCAAAGTCTGAGGCCTCTACCTCCCATTCCACCCAAGGTCCTGGACCCAACTGCCCCACCTTCAACACTGGGTTAGCGGCTGTGTCTGTGAGCGTATGTAAATCTAATTCTGGAGTGAAGATCTGACAGTGCTTTTATATCATTAAACCGTCATGCTTGGTCCAGTCAGAAACAGTTTTGAAGCTGAGGCAGGGGGCAGTGCAGGCGTAGCTGTATACACAAAACGGTCATGGTGATAATGGTTCGGAATGGCCTTAATATTACATCAAGTACATTACCCGCAATATCCAAGGCTCGTAACTTTCTAGATTTATTTCCCTGGATTACCCACTCATGTGGCACTGGAAGTTCCCCTGACAAAGTGGGCTGCGCCGCCTCTGGCTTAGTTGGGATCAATTGAACCCATGAATCATCTGGACCGTATAACAGGGGCATAGCTACCTTTCTTAACGGTGCTTTATCGAAAGGGGGAGGATTCACATCCGTTACACCCTTACGCTAAAAGTAGTCAGTGCCGCCGAAGCAGGCTTAGTGACCATATTAGGTGATATAGAGGGAGGGTGCGGAATCTTGGTCAAAGCAATAGAAGCGATCAGAGGCCGAACACTTGAACTTGTCATGGGAGCTCCCATGTCCACTGTAGGAGTCCTCCGGCTGTTGGCCAATTTTTGTTGTTAGAAGCAGTAACTAACAACCCATCTATTTCCTCCGCCGTGACAAATTTAGCAGCTGAAGAACTCAGAGGTCCATCATTCCTATCTTGTGAGTCGTCCTGAGCTGAATCTGCCTCTTGCACTTTCACGTCAGAGATTATAGACACCTCATCCTTGTCATCTGGCCCATCATGAGAGGGTTCCGCCGAAGCCGGAACCTCGTCTTGGTGCCAAGTTAAGTCAGGAATGGATGATGGGATCACAGCGTCCCGGTGGACGTCCGTCCGTACCTGTGGCTCCTGGACCAGACGTGGGCCTTCATGCCCTGGTTGGGAATACCGCCATACACCCAGGCCTTGGCCCGAACTCCCTTGGGAGTCAGATACACCATCAACCACTGAGCCCCCACTAGACTCTTCTAAAGGGCGATCACTGCCTACAGAACTCTCTAACTCTAAGTGTGTAATATCCATTGGTAACCTGTCCGCCGGCAACACCCCCACCACAGTCTCTGACTCCACTCCCGCACCATCAGATTGGACACTAGATAAGTCGGGAGTAGAGGCAAAAAGTGAGGCACGAGGCTCCGGCGAACGCCGGGAGGCCTTTCGTTCCTTAGAATCTTTCCTGGAAGATTTGTGGCTGCGGTGTGACTTAGATCTTTCACTGCTCTTGACTTATCCGATCTTTCACTAGAGCTGTCCTTGGACTTTTCCTCTTTGCTCCTCTTTCTTGCTGGTGAAGAAGAATGACTAGGCGGCTGTTGTCTGAGGGCCGACCTGGACCTGGACCGCGCCCGTGACGTGGAGGCTGTCACCGGGGGCGTGGGTTCACGAGGTCTCTTAGAAGTGGTAGGGACCAGAGAAAGTGCTGTACCCTGCCCAGCCTCTGCCGACTTTCGTACAGTTACTCTAGAGGTACGTTTAATAGGGGGGTGCTCAATCAGTAATTATCCCAAAGAATCACATTATCACATTGCAGCGCTTTATGAGCCACTGTGGTAGCATAACTTGACAACTGCTGCCTGACCTCCCTCAAAGCGACCGCCGCGGATCTACTATTGTCCCGCAACACTTTGACACTCAATTGAGTACAGAAGGTACAGTTCCCCGTTACCCACAAACCCCTTGAGCGATCTAAACATTTAACACACCTAATGCAAAGAGTGTGTGCAAAGATAGGGATACCTGAACAGGAGGGAGCAATACACAAGGCAAAAAACAGGGTCTAGGTTTAGCCATGACAGAGACTGGTGGAAAACATGAACCCACCCCCGGTTTACTCCAGGTTCTCGAAAGACTCGCCGGAACTCAGCCCTGGAAAAAAGAAAATTTCCAGGAATTAATGCTCATAAGGCTACACCAACTTGTTCGAACACAAGTGTTAGACAACCCGCCGGGTAAGGAGGCGAAATACACAACTATCAGGGCCCGTTACGCGGAAGGTTCATGTATAAAGATTTCAGAATATCTTAACTTGTCTAAAAGATTTATGAATATCCTCTGACATAATATAAAGACCAGCATGGCTTTTTTATAAATTTGGGACGCAGTCTTCCCAGTGGTGTTTGTTAAGGTTTTTGTTGCGTGGCAACTCGGCAACGCCGGACGGTTCACGTCCTCTGTACTCTGCCAGAACAGCCCCTTTGGATATTCGTCAGGGTTTGTTGTACTCTACAGCTCTCTCCGTCGGGGTTTTTTTGCGCGGAATGCTTGGGGCCGCTACGCTTCTCTTTCGGCGGACCCTGCTTACCCCCAGACAACGCAACGACGCGCCTGTGTCGCGAGCGGGGGGTCTTCCCCCTCCGTCCCGTCCTTCTGCCGGTCCTCTTCGGGGTGCTGGCTGCAAGTGCTCCGCCAGGCCCCCATGCACGGGCGCAGGCCAGGGACGCTTACCAGCGCCAGGTGCGTTCACATTTCCGCCTCGCCCCCCCCTTCTTGTTCTTGCCCCCCTTTTTCATACCCCGCCGCAGTGTCGGGACCCCCGGCTCGTCTATTTGGCCTTCTCACTTCCGGCCGCCCTTCGCCCCCCCCCCCCCGGGGTCAGCCCCGCGACGGCCAGGGGTTGGGGTGGCCCCGCCCTTTTCGACGAAGTTGGGGGGGGGGTAGAGGAGGTCAACGTGGCGTTCATGCCCGCACGGACCGTACCGGGGGTAACCTCCCACGTCCCCCAAACACTGTGTAGGTTCTCTGGGTCGGTCTCCTTGTTTCTCCTTCTCGCCTCTCCTGGTGCCGCCCGGGTCGCTCCCCTCCTCTCGGGAGCTCCCAAGGGTTGTTTTCCCCCGCCCCTTGCGCCCCTCGGTGGCCGCGAGGACGTATGGGGGCGGCGGATTGCGCGGATGGGTCTCACCTGGAGGTGGACGTCCCAGACCCCCCACTACCGCTTCTTGTCACCGACGCCTCGGCCCATCTCTTCAGAGGTGGCCCAACGTGTTCACATCCATTGCACGAGCAGGGGATCGTCGAGGGAGTTGACCGCCGGTCCGCCGGTTTATTCCTCTCCCCGTGTATTTCTGGTACCGAAAGTAGAACTGCGGACGCGATGCGCCCGGTGGTGGCTCTGTCGGCTCTCACCGGGCGCATCGTTGCACACGCGGTTTCGGATGCTTGCCGGTACCCCAGGTACGCCTGGCACCTGCGCCCTCTGTCGTGAGGTAGTGTCGCTGGCCCTCCAGGATGCGGTCTTGGCCTCGTTCCTCTCCATCCCTCGTTTCTAGCGGTTCTTGGCCGTGGTCGGACTTCCCGGTCGTGTGTGTCCTGTTCCGCCGGCCTTTCCCTCTCGGTCCTCCCACATCGCGCCGCGGATATCTTTCTCCGCACTGGTGGGACAGGCTCTGGGTCCTCTCCTCAGGAGCGGGCTCCAGCTCCTGTGTTTCCCTTGGGCCGATTGGTTGATGGTTTCCGAAGCCCTCGGACTGTGCGTAATGCGATGCCCTCACAGGTGTTCGCCACGGTCCGCACAGTTAGGGTTCCCC